>JAMQGT020007130.1:0-10127 GCA_024447675.2 Pterophyllum scalare
GAGATGGCTGTGATTATACACCTCCTCTTGCTTTCCACATAACTCTGTCCCCTGAGCTGTAGTCTGCAGGGACACACTAACAGGGGCATAAAGTGAACCCATGGGGATGCTTGAATTTAGCTGTTTAACCCTTTCATTTGTGTCATTATTATTTTTTCCTTCAATAAACCTCCCACTTACTCTGCCTACAGTTTCACTGTACATATATTTTTCACTTTCTTTCACACCTCACATATATGCTCCATTCGTCTGTAAAGACAAGGGATGGACTTTCCAAACTGTGAAATGTCACTGAAAGCAAAAGCTTATCAGTGCATGCCAGCCTTTTCTTTTCATATCCATTATCTCATGCTGTCTCCTTTCCATTCTCTCTCCTTCCTAGCCAGGCTGACAGAGCAAAACTGCTCCGGCTGAATGAGTTATCCATCCCCGCAGTCTGATGGGAGCACAGTTCAAGCGGTG
This sequence comes from Pterophyllum scalare, assembly GCA_024447675.2. Taxonomy (NCBI): domain Eukaryota; kingdom Metazoa; phylum Chordata; class Actinopteri; order Cichliformes; family Cichlidae; genus Pterophyllum; species Pterophyllum scalare. The sequence continues at coordinate 463 of JAMQGT020007130.1, forward strand.
ACAGAGTCAAGGTCCCCCTTGAACTCTGTCACCGCTGTTCCATGACAAAATAAACACATGGCATGTATTTCAAGATTCCTTAAAAGTCCCAATTTCCTTGATTTGGCCCACACTGATAGATTTAAAATCAGTCTTAGTAGATATAGATCAAATTGCCTAAGTGTGAATGTGGTTGGTGTTTGGTGGTGGTTGGAGGGGCCGCAGGCGCGAATTGGCAGCCATGCTTCTGTCAGACTGCCCCAGGGCAGCTGTGGTTACATTAGTAGCTTACCACCACCAAGTATGATTTGAGGTGTGAATGAATAGTGCACAGAATTGTAAAGCGCTTTTAGTACCGTGAAAAGTGCTAGACAAGTCTAAGGCATTATTATTATTATTATTATTATTATTATTATTAGACCTGTAACAGTGCTGAACAACAGCTATTTAAAATATTTTCATGGTTGTGTATTTTGGGTCACTTTAGGACCACCTTCAGGCAAAATCAGGGACATTTAGGGTATTTTTACTGCTGTCAAAAGTCAAAGTGGGTCAAATTCAACCTGAGCTGTATGTGAGAGTTAAGAGCTCCACAAATCTCCTCCTCCTGCTTAAAATTCCTCCCCTTTCTTCTTCTCTTCCAACATATCATCCTCATTTGTTATCCTCTCCATGCTCTCCACCACCCTCCTGCCTTGGAAGCAGTACACCGCTCTGTTGCCATGGCAGCAGAGGTAATGTCAAGGCAAGAGATCAGCGGACCTGTTTTTAACCTCTTGTGTGTGTGTCTGTGAATCACACAGAGACAGAGTGACACATCCTCCAGCCCCCAGGTGGTCTTAGTTTTATAGTCTGTGTCTCTCAAACCCAACAAGAGCTTGTTGTCTTTCTCAAAGAGAACACCTGTGGCCTTCATTCTGTTGCTGTGGCAACCCACACGGATCCTTTATTTGATAATTCTTCGGTTGTAATGCCCCAGGCGGAGTTTTGATTGGTTCAAATGGTAAAGACTACAGTTCATTAACTGTAGCCTTCACCACTCTGTGTTTTGTCTGGATTTTTCTGTTGAGGGGGAGCTATAGGTCTGGGATAGGTTAGAGTACCTGCCACTCCTGTACATACACGTCACCCTCTGGTAAAGCCTTGAGTTTGGCCTTCTGGTCTTTTAAAAATGTGCGTGGCTATATTTAGAAGACAGGGTAGCCCTGATCACCTAACACTAGCTTGCCAGCTTGATTAGAAAAGTGACTTTATCATTTGATGATATTAACTAAGATGCTAATTTAGGCCATTTAAAAAAGCGGGAAAAATATCCCAAATGTTATTCTTAAAGCCATAAATCATGAATTTCCCTGACATGACCCAAAATAATCAAGAAATGTAATATTTTAAAGTTTTATACTGTAGTAGAAGTGCTACACATTATATACATTGAGGCTATTGACCTTTGAGATATATTTTAGATCCACCAGTGTAGGTCAAACCAAGGAAAATGGTGGTTTTAGAATCAATATATTTTGAGATAAGTAAGATTAAAAAAGAGAGATTATGACAATATAAAGGCACCTGAGCTGCCATTTCACTGTGTGTGGGAAACACATATGCAAGTCCCACATGTAAAAAGTTTCCTACCACTGTTTGTAAGTAACATTTTTAAATTGTTTTTTAGTGTTAATCAATATTAAATTAATATTGATAATTATAGGTGATAGTTCTGAGGATGTTTTTGATGATATGGCAGCAATGAGAGTTTAATGGTCACAGTGGTTATATACATGGCTATATAAAAATTCTCAACAGTTCCAGAATATATTTTTACCAATTTTACCTTTCAGTGAAATATATTTAAATAATTATGGCTGTTATGTTTTTATGGATGAGATAAAAGATGACATGATCCTGGCTTCTGTGCATTAAGAGGCTTCTCTTTTCATTGTTTAAATGAAGTCTGACCAGGCTTTTGCCTTCAGATTGTTCAACCAACACAAAACTGATTTCCAATATAATGTGGATATTATATGTGGATAAAAATAAGTGATTATGTAAGTGCCTGCTCCCTTGAGCAGGTAAACCTTTATGAACTGTAGTTTATTCTAACAAATAAATGCCTAAAAAAGTAACAGCAGTCATATATTTGATCCACTGGTTGATGGCCATGGCCCAGGTGGTGCAGCTGCTTGTCTACTAATACCTGGGTTTCCAGTTTGTGTCCCTTCTCCTGCTGAAATGTCCCTGGGTAAGACAGTGAACCTGAAGTTGTCAGAATGCATTCTAACCAAACACAAAATCAGCTGATTAATTCCTCCTTCCATAGTTGCTAGTTGCATGAGGCTGCCTGCTGTTTGAAATTAAAGCCTGCAGCCTTTCAGCCTTCCAGTGTTGCCAATCAAGGATTAATTGGTATATTCAAATGAAGCACTTCCATTCATGGGTCATCAAACTAACTAATTAAATGTTGCCAACAAAAAAAAGTCTGGAGTCTAAAACTGGCCTTTAATTAAGAAGGCACTGTGTTTGCCACATGTTCTACTCCCTAAATATTACTGTTTACTCCTATTAATCAATGTCAAGCCTTTTCTCTCTAATGGCATCAATGCCTAAATAATCTTTTTTCCTCTCACAGCTCCCACAGCCTGACTTATAGCCAGTCTCCAGTCCCCATTAAAATGAGGTAATTAGTGTCCATTTGTTTATATGTGTTGTGACATAAACATCAGGACTGAGGCAGATGATTCAGTTTTTTAATCACTCTACAGTTGATGATAAGGTTGTCTGAAATATGCACTAAAACTGTTTGGAATACATTCTGGTATGCAAGCAGCACCTGCAGGACATACCTAACAGTCTCAGTGAAACATGTTTAATTGTCTGTGTCTGCATTGATGATAGCCGTGTGCACAATGACTCATCCGCTCCATCCCACAGTGCACCGGGGACAGATTTCTCCACACAGAGAGGCAGTTTGAAAGAAGAACATGCAGAAAATTATTATGGCTCTGGAGTATAATATAAACATGGTCATGACTCAGACTGCATGAACCTTAACACTCGATCAAGCTGAGCACAGAGATAAACATTAAAAGTTCATTAGTACTAAAAAAAGTAAACAGAACTTAGCTTTTATCCGATAGGACCACAATTAAATAGTTCCTGTAGTTCATATAGAGTGAGTTCAATCAGAAGCTAATGGGATTAGGAAAAAAAAAAGAACTGTGGCTAAACACAAAGCCATACTCTAATCAAAGACCTACAGTATGTAAACTCACATAAATCTACCTGAACAAGCTGCGGGTAACCGTGGTGAAGGGGATGTGGTGGTTTTACAAAAAAAAAGTAATTAAGTGACCTGCTGTGAGGTTTTATGCTACAGTCACAGCCGTTGCCGTTGAAGGAGCACAGCCCAACCAAAACTGTTGCAAAGATGTGCGATGAACTTGCAGTCAATGGCAATAAAACAGAAGTAAGATGGAGTCAGTGTGCTTTCCATCTGCTATCAGTTTGTTATTGAAGGCAGTCAAGTTGGCAAGCGCATGAAAGTGTAGTAAAAATGACAAATCTGCTGCCTTCTACATACACAGAAATTTACATTTGCTACTTACATTCAAGGTCAAAACCAAAATCTCAGAGACAGAAATTCATAAATTACACCACAAGAAATGACAAAGCCACCGCAACCCAACTTCAGATAAGCCAATAATGAATGAATGGATGAATGGAGGCTGCCTCCCACAAGACGACCTGTGCAACTACCATGTGATTGAAAGCGGTTGCACAAGTTGCTCAACTACCTGTTGCGGTCAGTCTCTGACAGCAAAAAAATTCAGTGCAATTAATGGGCAACCACTCATTATTCCTAACTGCAAGGAGGTTTCCATCCTATTTTTACTTTAGTGTGATTGAGCCATAAGGAACTGAAAAGTTAAATGACTGCAGGTACATAGATCAATAGCCAGATATGATGATGTCACAATTAGGATGGTCATACATTAGCTACGGTCTATGGAAGCATAAAATTGTAAACATACTACTACTAATACAATATATACATACATGTGATATTGAATATTATTACCACTGTCCAATCTAGCATCAGTGTTGCCATCACAAAATATAACATGATATTATGTGAGTGAAAAGATGACAACAAAGTTACTTTTGTGCTGAACTGTTCCCATTCAGAATCCCTGTTCTTATTTTCATGGATGTAGGTTTCCTCTGAGCATTGGAGGGAACACATGAAGTAATAAATGTTGAGTGTCAGTCAGTTTATTGCCTGCATTTAGATCAATTTTAATGCACCGTTGAACCTTTTCTGTCTCAGTTTATGGTGGAAATGCCTAAAGGAAAACAAAAATCAGGTGCCAGCTGATAATTCAACATGCATGTACAATATGTATTGCCCTTACATATGCTGACTCCGTACTCACTCCACACACATGAATACATGATTCATCCTTCTGTCCGCTTTTGTGTATCCCTGGTTCCAAGCTTGAGAGTCAGAGTGTAAGGAGCTGATAACTCATCCGTGTTTTGGGATTCTTTTAAATATCATCTTAACTAGATTACTGTATGATAAAATAGATGGTTGGGCAACATTTCTTTTAGATCACCTGACAAACAAGAAACACATTTCTTGAAGCTGGAAAAGTAACTTGGTTTTTGGACTTCTTTAAGAAATTCTTCCTCCCTGATCTTCTCCTGTTTGGCTTTTCTGGTGCCTAAATGCATTCACTGTTGATTGGGATCACAGCACTCCAGCGTCTGTGTTTGTATGTGGCAGTGATAGTTTACCACAAAAGACTAAGAGTGAATTCATAACTAATAATCATACTGTTGAATGAACAATTCATTGTTGATGAAAAACACCCCTCCTCTGTCGGAGGCAATGCTACCTGAGTGTTTTTCATTTTTATTTATATATGTTTTTTTCTTTCTGATTGCTCGGCTTGTTGTTATTGGGGGGTGGCACAGGTGACACAGTGGCTCAGAGGTTAATTATTTTTGCCTCACAGAAGAATAATAGAGAGAGGGCAATAAGGACAACAGATTGGTGTAAATCACACTGGTGTCTACAGCAACCCAGGTGCAATATTTAAAAGCTTTATATCATTATTTTTTTTATGTGGTCATAGTTCAGCAGTGGGGATATTTCTGGCATACTGTAGCTTCATTTTTTTCCCTTGCAGTTTATCCTTTAAAACTGTTCCTTCATCTCTCTGTTTGAGAAGGAGTGTGTGAACGATTATTAGCTTTATGTTAGAAATACTTTCCAGTAGAGTGTTATTTAAGTTTCATAACACTCATCATCACAGATGCTTTCTCCTTCACTCCCTCCCTCCCTATTTCCCCCTCTCTCTTCTGTCTGTCTCTCTCTCTCTACCCTCAGGTAAAGCTACCTCCTTTATAACAAGTTATATAAATAAGCCCCCTCTCTACAGTGTCAGCCGTGCCTTCCATGTCTCCTCTGCTGTCATCACAATAGAGCAACCTTGAAGTGAAATGTTGCATGAGATTAAATGTCTGCTCTGATGCAGAGTATCTGGATAGTTCTGCACATACACAAACAAATCATAATTGTTAAAATGTCTTACATAAACTGCTTTGTTGACAAAACGAAAAAGCATTATAAAGATGCCACCTCTTTATTGGAGATGCGGAAATAGCAATCTATGGTGAAAAAGGTGAAAATTCAATTATTTACAAGAATTATTTTGATTTGGTTTTTAATTTTGTTTATCATGTTACAATGTTTGTTAAAATTTATGACTGATTAATTTGGTAGGTAGTCCTCTGATATACTGGCTGTTGTTTTAAGGTTCTTCTTTTAATAACTTGATCATGCAAAGCTTTTCTTTGCTCTCTCAGAAACTGTCATTGAAAAGTTCTCTTGTTTATTTTTCTGCAGTCATCATGTTTAGCTCTTCAGTCATTCAGTGTTTCTGCCTCTTCACCGCACTTCTTTGCTTTCTTTATCCACAAATGACACTCAAATATACACACCCAGAGAGCTGTCTGCAAACCCACACACATCAGCTATTCACCAACGCATCTCACTGAGTCCTAAACTAACTTTAGCTATATGCTCATCTCTCCCCCCCAATCACTGCTTTAGTCAAAATGACAGGTGGCCTGACTCCTGTCTCAACCTCCTCTGGCCATCCATCTACTTCTTCCTTCACTTCTGCAGTCTCACTTTGAAAACTTTCCTCACCTAAATCAAATCACTTCCCTCTGCAGATTAACCTTTTCCCTGAGTGCTTCAGATCGAGTGGGAAGATTTTTATTTATATATATATATATATATATATATATATATATATATATATATATATATATATATATATATATATATATATATATATATATATATATATATATATATATAAAAAGACTCTGTTGCTTAAGGGGTTGATCTGACTATTGGCTACTGAACAGTATTACCAAGATTTCCTTGCAGCATACTGAGCCATCATTAGTTGTTACTACAAAAACAAATAAAAAATTTGACACTCTTTCCGCTGAGGCCTTTCTGTGAGGCGTTTATATGGTTCTCCTTGTGCCTCAGTGGATTTCTTCTGGGTACTCTAGCATCCACCCACAGTCCAAAGACATGCTTAATACATTAATTTGTGATTGTAAATTGGCCATCTAACTTGGTTAATTATATTTCCCAGAAATTCCCTAATTAGGACAAATTTTACACAATGATATGAATAAACACATACAGTCGCTGCTTTCTCTGAATTACAATTACCCATACACCGTGCCATGAACACAGGCACTCGGCAAGCTACACTTTTCATCTCCGCACAGTGGCCTCTGAATTGACTTCAATCTGTGAAGTAGTTATAAAATAAAATAAATATAAGTATAACTTTCATTTAGTTTTTTACTGTGAACACAAAGCTGACAACACAAGGCAAAGCTGAAAACCAGTCCAAAGAGACTCCAGAGCGAGCGCTGCAGTGATTCTGCTCTAGAAACATCTACAGGTAGAAAATGCTGCAGGCCTGACTGCTCAGCACTGCCTTTGCTACCTGTTGAAGATCAGGGTCTGGCTGCTGGGCTGAGGTCAGGATGCACTCAGCTTTAACATCACTCTTCTTTGCTAGCTTTGCATCCGCAGTGTTAGCTGTATAATGCAGATGTTTCTGTCCTGGATACGTTTACATTTTGAGCGCTTGTTCTTTGTGCTATAAAATAAAAGTAATGTTCCTATCGCCACACTGCAAAAGCCATAGAGCCCTCCACCATTTCCCTCCTTCATGCAAACAGATTGTAGTGCAAGGAAGAAAAAAAGCATGTTTGTCTGATGTTCTTTTCCCTTCTATTTGCCCATTGTGCAGATAACTGATGAAACTTTGTAATGCAAGCAGCAACAGAATTGTAACTGTAATGCAATTATTGAATTTGGTTCAGTAATGTGTTACATTACTGTGTTACTCAGATATGTAATACATTGTAATGCATTACACCCAGCACTGCACATAAGAAAACTTGTATATGGTATATTGAATCATACGCTTTCATGCACTTTTAAGTGCAAAGTGAGAAGATTGCAGACATATGTGTGAATGAAGCTCATTGTTTCTTAATATTAGCCCCATAAACAAAGTTCCTCACATAACAAGGTTGCCTGTATTTATCATAATAATTCTTTTATGTGCTCTATTAGAAAAAAAAGAATTCATAGCATGAGGGTCAGTTTCGAAACAGCATAATGAGTTAAGAAAGACTCCAATAACGATTTAATCAAGTGAACACTGATTTTAATCTGGAAGTTACAACCATGTAATCAATCATAAGTGAAGATCATAGTTAAAAAGATGTATCCACAGTGATGTCAACCATTGCTACTGGATTATGCATTTTGAATCATCAGTATTGGTGTTTTGGCTGCCACCATGTTTGTTTGTTTGTTTGTTTGTTTTTGGAGCCACAAGTTGCCATATTTATATGGAAAAGTGCAATTATCACTTTAGTTATCAGCTAATGCAAAGAACAAGCTACATTGATAAACTATGTAATGCACATATAAAGATATTGGTTAATTACTGCTAAATAATAAACTAATAAAACACTAGAAATGTACTAACCGAAACTGGAAACTGAAGCAAGACTCACTGGACAAGTTGGCCCATGCTGCAAGTCATAATAAATAGATAATTACATAAAATGTTCTGAAAAGCTGAATTAGCACAAACACAGCAGAGAGATCTACTTCAGTGATTCCAGTTAGAGGAGTTGAGGCCTCCAAGATGAAGACTGGCCACCTGTCATTTGCTTTTAACTCTAATATCCAGGCACATAGAGTTGGTATGAAGGGGAAACGACCCATAGAAGCAGAAACCATCTTTCTTTTTGTACCAGCCTGTAAATTAATACTGTGAAGTTGGTCATTTTAAAAAAGTGAGTCTGTGGAGAATGACTCATTTTTTATGTCTGCCTCAAATGGCCACTTCTGATACTGCAGTTTTTGGCATATCACTGTTGGCTTCATTTTTCAGGAGACTGGTCAAGATTAAAAAATTCAGGGCTCCTTAACTTAAAAAAAAACAACCAAAAAAACAAAAATTTAACTTGTTAGTTCAATGTAAATGTTTACTTTAAATTCTAAAACTGTAAATTTTAAAAGATTTAAATGTAATTGTTTTCCAATAGTAGCTGTTTCTTTTTTCTTCTTTTTTTTTTTACATTTCAGACTTCAGACAAGAAATGTTCCAAAGCCCTGGCCTAGAATGGCAAACTGAACTTACTGAGAGCAATACATTAGAGCATCAGCTAATCAGCTTTTTAACTGTAACTGCTTGGCTGGGAAAGCTGAGAATGGAGGGATAGGATGGATTCAATATATTGCAAAGAATAACCTTGATGCTTCAAATGATGACAGCCAGGGTTTAAAATAGCCACAGTGTTAAAAACCACTGAAGAAGAAGCACAAAGGGACAGAACATCCTGTTTCTACAACTAGTCCACCAACAGACACCTGACATAACTCAGTGCAAGACTACAGACTAGAGGAGGGAGGGGAGGAGGAAAGGAGGTTATAAAAATTATATTTGTGGCTGAATTTATAATTTTATGAAGGAAAAAAGAGGGGAGAAGCATGCTGAGGCAGCTGTCCTCTTGTTGAACCACTTAGCTGATATTAAATTCATACATGATGACTTCATCCCTGAGCACTTAGCCACTCAGCAGTTATTACATCATCAGATCTGGAAATGAGCCCAGTGATGTCATCCCTAGGGGTGGGGCGGGTGATGCACACATCTGTGCACAGACTGTGTAATGTAGTATTATAATTTTAAAGAGGCTTTTACCTTAGGTAGAACAGCCCTATATGCAATCTTCTCTGGACATGCATGATAATTTCCAATAATAATAATAGATACTTCTAAAGCTTTTTTGTATCAGACTCCACCCTTCAAATACCTTCTGTTGGTGGCAGTAATGTTTTGAATCCCACAGTGACAGTGAAATAAAAAAAAAAATCAAACTCATTTTTCTTTCTCAGAACTTGCCATGTTTTATATTAAGTACATACATTTACACTTCAGCTGTCTTTGTGCTCACAGTAAGGGGGACAAAACACAGATGGTAAACATTATGCAGCTCCCGTGTCCTTTTAGCTAACGCATGCACGCACACACACAAACGCACACACAAACGTACAGCAAATGGTGATG
>JAMQGT020007135.1:0-31541 GCA_024447675.2 Pterophyllum scalare
AGCAAGACCAACCTTACCAGTAAGTCACAGTTTTAAGTTTGGTTTTAGTTCTGTTTGTTGTTTGTTGTTCTCTGTCCTCTCTTTTCCCTCACTGTCCCCACCCAGTCGTGTCAAATGGCTGCATCTGCCTGAGCCTGGTCCTGATAGAGATTGTCTAATTATTTGGGTTCTGACTCTAATATTGTAAATATTGTAGTTTTTTTCTTTACAACATATAGTACTTTGAGATGACTTATTACAAACGGATGCTATATAAATAAAACTGAATGGGATTAAATATAACAAGCCTAGTTATCATACCTGATCAGGGACGTGCACAGATAGACCTCAGGTGGTGCTCAAGGACCTGCCTTTTGGCCACTCACTTTATAAGTGTCCATATGCTTGACAGTTATTTTCTGATTCCTCTTTTATCATTTTCTATTTCAATTTTTAATTTGTCCTATGGCATCAATTCCCAAAACATGCAATGCCCAACAACTGCCTACACATGTCCCCCTCCTTTGACTTTCCTTGTCATCCCAGCCAGCTCTAAGCATCCCATTGGAGACCTCTGAGGAGAAGCATCACATCTAAGAATTGCTTTCACTTAGGTTGCGTAATCTGCACCACCATACATTCACAAAGACAGTACAAGTGTAAAGGTTATTATTATTATTATTAATAATAATAATAATAATAATAATAATAATAATAATAATAATAATAATAATAAATTACATTGAGATTTGGCTGTAAGTCTCAAATCTAAGTGAGCACTGAAAGGGATCTCCAAGTGTCAGCCACTTAGTTGCCCATATTTTTTTACCTTAAATATTATACATTATTTTAATACAGACAGACTATCACCTGGTAATAAAATAAAATTAAATTAAAATTAAATAAAATGCAGTGAAATCAATAAATCACTGAGTTTGTAAACAAATAAAAATTGTGCTACATCATGCAAATTAATTTCTTTATGAATAATTATGTCCCCTTATTTTGGCTTGAGAACCTGCCCCCCATAATGTCTGTTTGCTGCTGTGTAACTTATTATTCTATAACAACAGCAGTGTTTCTCATCCATATAGTACCATTCTGTCGAGGTAAAGCAGCACCGGCTTTGTGCTGTATTGTGGCAGTCTGTCTTTGTTGCTAGTAATTTACATGGTAACATGTTGGCATTGAGCGAGCCTATCAGAGAACCCTGCAGAGCAGTGTGGGAGCTCTGTCTTTGCTCAGTAACAGCAGAGATGTGCAAGCTCTGACCTTGAGAAAACATGTGAAATTCTCTCCTCTTCACCCTTATCTGCCTGTATCCATCAGTTTCTCTGCAGAGTAAAAGTCTTTTCACACTTTCTTTTGAAACAGCTGGAGGGCTGTGACATAAATCCATGTGAATCTATTTTGGAAGTGGGTAAAAATTACAGAAAATGTAAAAGTGAAATTAGGCATGCGATACATTTGTCACACTGGTGCTGCAATAACATTCATAAACACAGAGCAAAGACCAAGGTGGACTGGCAGGTAGTAAAATGAAAACCTTAGTTCTGTACCTTAGTTCTGCACAGTGATGGCACACTGCACACACACAAAAGATGACATGGAAACAACAGGGGGTGTACTATAAAGTGAGATTAATGGATTAGCAAAATTCTAAGCCCAAAGAGTTTTTAGTGTCACAAAGTTGGCTCCTTCTACCTGGTTCAGTCACTATGAGAACTTATGCCTAACAGATAACCTGGTCCTGCATTCCAGCGGAAGAATTGTTGGTGTTGCAGAAAATGCAGAAATATGTTCTTATGCTTGGTCCTTATTGGTTGCCAAATCCATTTTACACATATGAAATTGCAGTGAGCACAATACCAATCAGACAATTTATTGCAGAGAATATGAAATCAGTAAAATTAGTTTTACTTTGATCTGGCCGAAAACGTAAGTAATTTCCACGTCTCCTTCAATAGGCTAAAGGACCATGTCAAACCTGAATGCACCGAGTAGCTCACAATATTTAGATGCATCACATTTAAAGTTTGACAGCTCTAATGCGTAGCTGTCATGCAGCTGTCACCATTCTGTCAGGGTAAAGCAGTACTGTGCACACACTGATTGGTAGAAGAAATATGTTCAACTGCGAATTCACAAGATCAACATTTTTGAATGACGAAATGATGCACAGGATATCAACCTCATTAGCCAGGAAAGCTCAATAGTACATTTAGTGATTATACAATTATGCTTATTGTCAGCAAATTAAAGCATATGTGATAATGTGTGTTCTGTTGGAGTCAGTGGCATCATTTATGCTCTCTGGTATCTACCTTTTAACAGAGAGAGATAGGAGGCAGTTGTGCATCCCATTTGTGGATGTTCATTATCACTCACAGCTAGTGGTAATTACTCAGACTGTCATTCACACAGTATTTGGGGGTGCCTAATTGTAAAATGAGCTCACAAGGGGCAGCACAGCTTATTATGTTAATGTCTCTATGCATTAGCAGTGACTGTATACACATAACCTACTCTTAAATGTTTTTGGCTAATTGATATTTGATACATTGATGTTCTGTCGCTTCAGAATTAAGCAGCAGTACCCTGTTCAGCTGCTAGTCCTTAATTAATTTTAATTTATTAACTACTTACAGTTTAATTCAGCATAATGATGCTGCAATAAATCATAGCAGGAGAATTTTAACATACGGTGCATGTCCATTGGAACCACAATGTTTTGAAATACACACCTCCATGCAGTCGAGGTAAAGTGTTTTATCAAAACCCAGCAGTGTGGAAAATGTAGGTGGCTCACTGCTAACAGCAGGTATTAATAGCTTAGAATTTCCTTCTGTCTTGTCATACTGCCACCCTTTTTTGCTCTCTTGAGAGAAAGTTGGCGCACAGGGTGTCATAATAAAGCTATAAGCTATTAGCCTTTAGTTTGCCTGTTCATGCTCCAAGGGAGGATTTATCTCAATGTGAACTTCTGTCAAAATTAGTCAGCAAATTCGCTGAAGAAGTAAATTCTAAATGACATCAAACAAGAGTCAATAGCAGAATAAGCTGTGTGGCATTGGCAGAGAAGATTTGCCAAGTTTTTCATGGGTGCAGCCCACATACTCAACTCAGCTGCTCAAACCACAAACGCATTTTTCTTACAAATGTGGCTCCATTTAAGGGGAAATAAACAGGCTTAACAGACATCATTGGTGTTGTTAATTTACAAGTACAGACTTAAAAATGAATTAAACTTGTAGTTTTTGCAGATTTAGGAGCCTCTTAAGATTTTCTTAGCATCTTAAGAGTGGGTACTCGTCAAACTCTTGATTTCTCATTTCTAACACCATTTTCAGCTGCAATGCTGTTGGAAAACACCTCAAGGAAACACCTTAACAGACACATCAAGACAAGCTATACCCATGCTGTCCTGAGTGAACACCCATTAACTTCTCTGAAGACATAGGCTTTGAAATCTGCACTGTATGCAACTGTGAGTCCTGCCTGTAAAGAGATCCATTTTAAACCATTTTACATTTTTATCATCTGTCAGAAACCAGCAGGCCAGCGCAGAGCTTCTTTCCAACAAGGTCAGAGGGAGGCTCCAAGCCATGTAACCCTTACGCCAGCCCCACATCATCTCTAACTGCTGTTGGCATGGGAAGGGGGGAAAGTTGCTAACGCCTCCCATCTCCCCCATCATAGCCTGTGCATCCAGAGAGAAACATCACAGCACAGCCTACCAAAAGACCCTGGGGAAATATCAGGATACAACCTGAGAGACGAAAAAGGAGACAGACAGAGAAAGGTGCGATGAGGCAAGAGACGGAATGTAAATGGCAAGGAGAGAAAGAAGGAAGGTGTGAGATAAGAGGATGAAAAAAAGGAAGTTCAAGGAGGAAATAGAAGGTAGAAGAAGGGGAGGAGGAGGGGAGGGGAGGGGAGTGGTGATGGTGAAGCAGAGAAATTGCATTTTGATGGAGGCAAATTGAATCAAGTCTGCAGTGGAGGCCTCGGGGCAGAGAGACGGATTGAGATGGTCATGTCAGCACGGAGAGATTACTGCCACCTGTGTGTGTGCGTGATGTGATGATTGCCTGCCATCACAATCATAAAATGTCGCACAAGAATATTTGTGCTCACACTGTGACAGCAACTTTGCCTATCAGGGTGAATGCACAGGCACACACACCTATGATAGTAAAAGGAGAACAGGGAGAAAATCTGGAATAAAGAGGTGTCAAGGACAGGTATGTAAAATTGTGTGCCAAGAAGTCAGCAGCAAAAACGCTAATCCACTAACTGGATTATGACTGCTAGTGTGGAAAAAGAAGAAGAAGAAGAAGAAGAGAAAAGCCAACACGTGCTGGTCTAAGAGAACTCACAGCTCTGGTTTTTAGTAAATTTAAAAAAAGAAGTCACATTGAGGAAATTTGGAAAGTCATTCTCAGCATGTGCGCTGTGTCTCACATTTGTCATTAGAGTGTGAAGCAGAAAAGCGCGCCTCCCCGGGCGAGTCCACATGATCTGCTTTTAATTTACACGTAGCAGTTTTAAAATATCATCCTGGCTATTATAAACAGCTTCCTCCACGTGAATATTTTTCATGCTTGTCTGTTTTCTGCTGTCATTCATGACTCACATGGACACCCTTCTCTCTGTCACATGCCATCTCCGCAGCAACTCCAGGCAATGTGGTTTTCAGGGCAGCGATTTAAAGCCACATTTGCTACTTCAAGCAGTTTCAAATGCAGTGGGAAAATTTAAAAGAGACATCGACCCAATAATCTTATTAAAGTAATGTCAGGATTGACAACACAGAAGGTGGAGCATGTTAGGAGTCTGTGATGCATCATCTGTGCAGTGCAGAGGCATTTAGGCTCAGTATCAAGTCCATCACGTTTTGCAAGCGCTCAGAGCCCAACACATAATAACTAAAGATACTTGAAGCAAAATACAGTGAGTAAAACATGAGCTATTATTTTGCCTATTTTGAAAGCCTTACTAAATAAAGTAACAGAGTAAATATGGGTAAGAGACTGAAATAATTTTTTTCCAACTCTCTGACCAATTTACTATTATTATTTGTACAACAATACCCCTCATATTTTTGATATGTCATTGTTATGAGATTTGGATTGGAGTCTCTCACAATGGAAAAATAAGGAACATCATTTATTTATAAGGTACTTTATTTTTAAAAGCATGTGAACAAACTAAAAAACTGGAGGAAACAGAGAGAGAGGAAATACAGGGCTAATTAATACGGGTGGAAACACTTATGGTGAGACAGACGATATTAAAGACAAAGGAAGCAAAAACACAGTTCACACACAAGGCAAGTGACTGCAGAATTAAACAGGAGGTGATGAGGAAAAAACAAATGAACATTACAGGGCCAAGAAT
Organism: Pterophyllum scalare; assembly: GCA_024447675.2. NCBI lineage: Eukaryota > Metazoa > Chordata > Actinopteri > Cichliformes > Cichlidae > Pterophyllum > Pterophyllum scalare. The sequence goes on from JAMQGT020007135.1 coordinate 5,380, forward strand.
GCTCACACTTTCTTTCTTTTTGTTTTTTTATTTTAATGAAGAAGCCAGCGCGGTAGCACCTTAAATCTGCGTTCTAGCTGAAGGGCTCCAGGTGGCGACAGCTGTGGGTGCAAAAAGACTCACGGTCTATTGGAAAAGAGCTTTCTGACCTGAACTCTGCAAACACTTCCCTGCTGAGTTTATGAGCTCAGTCACTCATCTCGGGACATTTTGAATCAAAAATTAAATATATTTTGCAAATCTTGCTCATATCATGTTTCAAAATGGAGGTTTATCTGTGGTATGAAACTGCATGCTCACTGGCTAAAAATCTTTTACGTCATCACAAGTCATTAACCAATGATGATACAGTTTTACAGTCAGACCAGCTCCTCTGCGTTACAACTGTTTGTTTGTTTGTTTTTTGCAACCAAGATGGTGATCGCAAAAGCGCTAGGCTTGAGGCTTCAAAATGGGACCAGTTGGTGACATCGTGATAGCTACGTCCATCTTTTATTCTGTGATTAATATAGAGCCTTGGAACTGGCATTTGTGACCCATTCATGTCTACTGTAGCTGCCAACAACCTTCCATAAACTTGGTAAAGTGAACCTCTTGTACTCAAATGTTTTCCAACACTGCACTGCAGCACAACCTTTTCGAGCAGTTACCTGACAGAGCTGCATGTGAGAATGCAAATGGTCTTTATTCTGCCAGCTCCCTAGAACAAAGTCAACTTGATGTCCAGTTGCTCCCACTGACACTATCTCACACATTCGACACAATTAGCCACAAGTGAGAGGGTTTCGTGCGTCATGCTTCTGATGTGTGCTTAATATCAGAAAGCATAATTTTTATAATATCCTGACACAATTCTGAAGTTTGTGCTTCAGTTTTGACAAGTGAAATTCTGGTGTTTTATCAGTTTGTTACTCAGCACTAATTAGCAGATGTGTGTGTCTGTGCACTGTACCTGTGCAATTTAAGGACACGGCTTTCTAAAAAAACAAATAAAAAAGCTTGCTGGCTGTATCATTCTACACTCTCATCCAAACATGGTCACTTCCAGCTCCAAAAAAACCAAGTTGGTGGACAAATTGTTAATGCTGTGGCGTTGCAAAATCCCAAACTAATTACTCACAGTGGCTACATCCTTTTTTTTTTATGGTGTATCTTTATAACAACTCTAAGAAGGGTGGACGTTTGTGACAGGTGGGTGCCAGTTGGTGTTGCACACTAAAAGTCACTCCGTGGAGTCAGCTGTTCACTTCTTTTGGTAAGTATATTTTGTTTTGAGCCTCTTTTGCTACCTAAAATATGTAAAAGCATGTGGCTAACCAAACTAGTGAGACAACACAAGTGTTAGCTAACCCACACATTTATGGTCACATGCGTCTTAAAAAATATATGTATATATGTATTTTTCAAATCTCTAATATGTAAGTGTCACATTACAAATAAACAGCAACATCAAGAGAGCACAGCATGGTAAAATAAATATATTAACTCTATAATATTCTTTTTTCTGCATGATGTGCTTGTGATGATCATCAAGGCACAAGTCTCATGATTTTCTGCAGCATTATTATTTCTTTTTTCTTTTTTTCTTTTTTTGCAACTGCAGTAGTACATTAGCTGGGCATTTCTTACATTATTTATAGATTTTTATCACCCAGACATCTGATAATGTGTGACTGGAGAAGGGGGCACTCACTCCAGTTTGTATGAAAGTCAAAGATGCTTGAAAAGCTTCTTTTTGTATGTGAGCGTATGCAGAGCCTGAAGAAGAAAGACTGGGTTAACAGAGAAAGATGATAACCACCACTGAGATAACCGTTATCTCTCACTGGGGTTTTAGGTTTTGCCAAGACAACTAATGCAAAGAAAGCCTGGCTATTTTGAATGTGTGTGTATGTGTGTGTGTGTGTGTGTGTGTGTGTGTGCATGTGTGTTCTAGAGATCTGACAGACTGGTTTTAAATGCTGCCAGGATCTCTTGCTTTTACCTTTTATTTTCTTGCAGACGGTCATGGAAAAATCTAAGCTATTGCATACAGACGGCTCCAGGTGGTTAAGTTATTATTTTAAAGGTCTCGAAATATCTACCATTTCATCAGTCCATTAGATTTAACGAGACAAATGGATAGAAAGGTTGCCAGGCCAGTGTCACAGCTGGAGAAAAACTTCTGTCGTTTTCTCACATGTATTTGTGTTTCATGTGTTTGTGGTCTGGTTGTTACCCTGCTGATGTTTCTTAGGTGTTCAGCATGTGATGTCAGTGTCAGATTTCAACAGTACATCGGGGGACTAATTCTTTCTAAGCAACTCAAGGAAAGTCGAGGAAAGAATTGTTTCTTATTCTGACTCATCCACATCACAGCGTCATCTGCATTTATCATCAGCAACAACAACAACAACAAGAGACGGTTTTGTTCTTTCCGCTGTGTGACTGAGCCCACTGTGCAGCTATATTTAGTTTGCCAGCTTGCTCCATAAAAACAGACCTAATGATGAAACTAGGGCAGCCCACAGTGGCAGAGCCCTTGCAACCTGAAGCAATGCTCTCCGAAGCCCTTGATGTTAATAATAACAACCCAGAGTACATGTGCAGTTCATTTATATAGCAGCTTTTTCTGTTGTGGTAGGCATGTCCATGATTTTTTTTTTCTACAGTATGTTCGCAAGCAGCAGGTTAATCAAAAAACTTGATCCTTCTTTAAATGAGATTTCTAAGATATACAAATGAGATGGATGATCATTTATCCCTGCAGAGAGGCCACTGGTTAGTATGCAAACACAGCAACAAAGGGTTGGACGAGGGATGATGCACACCTGGCTGCCATCTGTGTTTTCACAATGAAGAAATAAAACACAAGATATGGAGCCAAGATTTTTCTAAAAGCAATTTAAGATATTAAAAATCTTCCTGATACAGATAATCAAACAGTAAATTTGACAAATCACCACAGCCAATCAAAGGCAATTCAAATTAACGTTACTGTATTTACATATTTAAAATATTCAGGAAAGTAGAAGACACATCACTCTGCTGAGTCTGAAGACTGTGAGCGCTCGTGGATTGCTGTGATGAAAAATTAACCAGAGGGAAATTGGGATCCCTTTAATGAGACCAGACTGTTACATCACTGCCATGGAGGAATACTCAGTCATTTACTCGTCAGCCTCTATTCACATTTGCACATATTTCCACAGAGCCATAGGTCCAGGGTGAGGAGAAGAAAAGCTATGAGAATTATACTGTATGTATGCATGCATACACACGCAAGTGGCACAACACTACAAATCAGCCAACCCACACTACTGTCAGTAACCCAGTGGTACAGATATAGTCTGTTTGAAATGACAGAAGTGAAGAAGAACTGAAATTGAATATAAATTCTTGGTCATTGCAGAAAATTTCTTTTTTTCTGCAGTAGCAGCTGCATCGCTATAACTGGGGCCACGAAAGAAAGTCAGCAAACACTCACTACATCACCTCCTTTGTGATGACTCAGGAGGTGCTAATAGATATATAAAGCTGTACCTATTATGGGAAACTGTGGTTATGCTAGCAGGCCAGGTTGCCTTGCCAATTTAAAAAGTAAAATTCCATAAGTAATCAATCAAAATTCATCAATTATGAATTTTCAATAAGTTTTACAACTTATTGAAAATCCATAATTGATGAAACCAATAGAATAAAGACCAGTTTGAGGTATACTGTCAGTATACTGTATTTTACAGATGTCTTTTCTATAATAGTCATTGATGGAGAAAATGCCTGTTTGGCACTATTTTTCATTACAATAACACACGCTGTTGTGGTCCATTGTGGTGAAGAGAGAGCTGACAATCACCAATGGTCACAAGGGGTGGGTAGGACTGAAAGAATGAGATCAGGATACAAGCAGTAGAAATGAGCTTCCTCCAGGTGTCTGGGGCTGGCTCTGCTTTAGAGGTTGGGTGAGGAGCTTGTTCATTCAAGAGGGACTTCGGGGGGGGGGGGAGCCGTTACTCCTCCACATCAAAAAGAGCCGGCCAAGCTTGTCCAGGCACCTGACCAGGATACACCCTGAGTACCTCCTAGGTGAGGTGTTTCAGGCAGACCCAAGAGAAGGTTTAGGGAGAAGCCCCTGTGGTAACTCACATGGGCCACACTAGAGAGATAGCATCTATATATGTGTGTATATATACATATATATATATATATTTACATTTGGATAGTTTTAAGGCCTAAAATTATGGTTGGATTGTAAGGTGTGCCAGTACAGATCACTGTGTAAGTTGACTGAACTGGACATCTTGGTCATCTTTGTGCTGTTGGTGCCTTTTGAAATATTTTTAATGGAGCTGTCTGACAAATAATATGGCAAGCTGTGAGGTACAGCCTGTCCATCAAGTTTGAGCGTCAGTTCTGGTGAGTGAAATTCTAATATTTTCTTAGCGTACTGCTAATTAATTAGCAGATGTTGGTTATGTCACATCCCGTACAGTTTATGAACACAGCTTGCTAGCATTAGCTAAGTATACCAACTGGGACTGGGTGATGTGTTAGGAACAAAAGGAGGCCACATTGTTTAATGGAAATGAAAATGGGTGCACCAAAGCAGTTGAAACTGATTAGCAACCCCCATTGCTACTTAACTGACCAGATCAATATCCCAGAAGTTTAATTGACTTAAAGCTAGACTATGATTAATGTGTTCCTTTAATTTATTTTTTTTGAGCAGTGTATAAAACCAGCTCCATTACAAACCCATAGGTGACGTCACACTTTGCTGTGCATACAGTCTCTCTCAAGAATAATAATACATGCACTGTATGTGTTTTCTAATATAACAAATGGTGTTTTGATGATAAAAAAAACAGGGATATATCCTTATAAATGTGGAGGTTTTATGTGACACCCTCCACAAAAGTTATGCACTATACTGTCACTGCAGCATAGTTTCAATTTTGTTACACAAACAGTAAAAAGAATTCATATTCAGTTCAGCTTTCATCTATTGACTTTTCTTCACTCAACCTATATTAGAAATGTTTTTTAAAATATAACACAGACAGAATAGACTTTGCTTTTTTCTTTGCAATATTTTTCAGCCATCTTTCCTTTGTTTTTTCTCACATCTTATTGATTACTAGCACACCTACTCCCCTCATATCTCACCTTCTTCTTATGCATGCATCTATCCGTTTCTTCATTCCATCCTTCTTTCTGGGTGGTACAACGCAGTAATAAAACATAATGTTAAGGAGGATGAAGATGTCATGGCAGGCTTATTGCTGTATCTCTATTTCCAAAGATGAAACAGAGCGTTGTTATTAAACAGGGTTGCCTGGAGCTGCCTACGCACTGCGTCACCTTCTATCTGAAGACAAGTCTTAATTTCAACACTGAGAAGAAAAAATCCATCTCTGTTGTTTGTGTTTATGATGAAATATTCCTATATCCGCCCTCTACTCTTAAACTCTGTGCTTTAAAGGGTTGACATTTCAAAGGTTTTTTATGCTAGAAGTTGTATATGCAGCACAAGCTTTTCTCACTAATTAACACCAGTGAAGACAACTCTGACATTCACGCACTGAGCACAACAGAAACACAGGCTCCCACTTTCCCACACTGACAGATAGAGCAAGACATCAGCGCTGTTCATCTCTCTGCTTGGCACATGCACACCAGCTATGTTGTAGGTTAATTGGCTGATCCCAAGTGGATGGAGTGATTGATGACCATGAAGAGGCATAGAGGTACTGAGTAAAAGACTGACACCCATGCAGAGTATGGTGAGGGGGGAAAAGGAGAAAATTAAGGGGACATTGGGACTAATTTACCATCTTTTTATACCATTACCTGATAGCTGGGGTGCGCCATTAACTGAGTCTGTCCCATATGCTGGCCTCATGGTGTAGGATGAAGAGCACCTGCTGAAGGTGGCAGATGGCAGTTACAAAGAGCCCAAAAATAGATATAGTCAGGAGAGGAATGGTAGATGATTCAGCTCCTGCTATATTTCCTTATTACTGGTTTATGTTTAGAAAATTAGATAAACTCGTGATGACAAGAAAGTATGAGGCTGATATAAATCTTTTTATATTAAATGTAAAAAATTCCATTTAAAATGCATCTCAAATTATTACTAAGTTATCTACAAAAGAAAATGCATATTAATGTATATATAAACCACTACTATCCTGTGGTAAGTTTTTTTCACTACTGATCTCAGTATGATATGGTATGTGTTGCCAGTATAAACAGTACATAACAGAAGGATATTTGTGACACTTGGATTGATTTTTAAATCAGAGTTTAATATGACTGTGCATTTGCAGAGACACTCGTTTGTCCCGTCAATTTTTTCCATCAGGCATTTTTGCTGAAGAAAAGCTCAGCAATGTGGCATGGCGGCTGGCATGGTTGCCGAACAGCTAGGAGGGCTGGGTTCAAATCCGCCTCAGCCCGGGCTTTTCTGTGTAGAGTTTGCATGTTCTCCCTGTGTCTGGGTGGGTTTTCTCCTACAGTCCCAAAGACATGCACTTAGTGGGGTTAGGTTAATTGGTGAGGCAATCATATTTGTCTCTCTCTGTGTTAGCCCTGCGACAGGCTGGCGACCTGTACAGGGTGTACCCTGCCTCTCACCCAATGACAGCTGGGATAGGCTCCAGCCACTGGCAACCCTGGAAAGGATAAGCGGAAGAGAGTGGATGGATGGAAAAACTTGGCTGAATGTGGGAAGGACACAATGAAGAGCGCAGGATAGGCATGAGATGTTTTACAGAGAAAAAAAACAAACTGTATCATATGGTAGGACTTTTGGGCTAAGGTAAATAAGTAAAAAGCCAGCAAGTGCTATAGCTTTATACAGGTTTTGTCATGGTCCTGGGCCGGTGGCCCAGTGTTTTGAGTTCCGTGGTTATGTTTCCCTGTTCCTCTTTGTATTTCGGTTTATTTCTGGTCCCTGGTGTTTCCCGGTGTCAGGTCTGCGTCCTTGTTTCCCTGTTTGACTTCCTGTTTTATTTTGATAGTCCTGTGTTCCCTATGTCTTGTGTTTGGCTTTGCTTCCCCTGTTGTTTATTTCATTTGTTTCACCTGCTGTGCCCTGCTGTTTCCTCTGGCCCTGATTTCCTCTTGTGTATTTAAGCCCTCAGTTTTCATCCGTTCTTTGTTGCGCCATTCGTGGTTGAACCCTGCTGTCCCTCCTGCGTGTTTTTACCCTGGTCTAGTCGAGTCTCTCCCTAACCTGTGTTCTTCCCTGGGAGAGTTCTTGTTTGTGTTTTTGGGTTTTGATGAATAAACGTGTCTGCACATTGCACCCTCCCGGAGTTCTGCGTTTTTGGTCCTCCTTTCTGCCTGTACAGCCGCTCTCCCCACGTGACAGGTTTAGCTGTTCACCTAAAGAATGAGAAATTATGGCAGGTTAAAGCATTCACTGTTGTGAACATGTAAACATTTCTTCATGCTGAAAGTGTGAAATAATCTGGGAGTGTGTGTGTTCTGTCACCCATGTGCTGGCTTTTCTCTTATTTTGTATTTTGAATCACACATTGTGTATTAAGGAGGTTAGCAGGCCTCCTCCACTGCCCTAGCAGCGATGTTATTGGTGATTGGCAATACCACAGGGGGGGCAATTGGATGAGCAAACTACAGAGCGAATTGCCCAGCCCTAATGTTGGCGGTAACGCTTTAAAGCGTTACCATGTTGGCTAATTAGTGTTGAGCAACAGGCTAATAAATGCTAGAATTCCACTCACCAAACTAAAGCACAAGCTTTTTGGATGGTCTGTACCACACAGTAAGCCATCATATTTGTCTAATAAAATCTTAGAAATGTCCCAAAAGGCAATAACACTACAAACACAGCGGAGAGGTCCAGTTCAGTGACTCCAATTAGTGGAGGTGAGGACCAGCAGATGGCAATCAGCTACATAGTTTTTCCACTTTTTCCATTTTATTTTTGAAAAATAACTGTTCACATGATAATGCAAAAAACCAATGTCAAACATTGTCCAAAGCATGCCAAAGGCACAGGTAGCAATATAACCTTACCGTATAGAAATGTAGATTGAGAGGTCTACAGACAATAACATGGCACATAGTCTGACATCAGAAAAGGAAATAAAGGAAAATGACATGCTTTTGCAAGTCAAAATCACTGTTTTTCTTGTCCAGTTGAGTTTATGAAACTCTTCCCCTGGAGGGAGTTTTCAGTGGCCCACTGCTTACATGTGGACAAAAGGCCAAAAACCATTGAAAAAAAAATCCACATTTACCAAAACACCTGTGTATATGCGGACAGGGTCTTCTGACTCACAAGCATATGAAGGTTGTTAAGAACAAAACAGAAATTGTGCACATGTACATATTTCGTGTGCAAGGTAAGAATAAAAAACATAACGTAAACATGTGATGAGATGTGGATGCTCAGGGACTTGAATCTGGTGACAGTCAACCACCACCCCATTAATGTGAATGGGTGTGTGGACCACCTTCGTTTTTCCTGAAGTCCACTACGAGCTACTTGGTGTTAAGGAGCAGGTTATTTTCAGTGCACCATACATCCAGGTGCTCCACCTCCACCCCTGTAGGCTCATCCTTGTCTCTGATGAGGCCTATCGCCACAGTGTTGTCTGCAAACTTGATTAGGGTGTTAGAATCATGTATAGGCTTGTAGTCATAAGTGAAGATGGAATAGAGAAAGGGGTCCAGGGCACAGCCCTGGGGCACACCCAATCTAACCTGCTGTAATCTGTTGGTCAGAAATTCCAATATCCAGTTGCAGAGGATGATGTTGAGACCTAGGTCACCAAGATTAGTGATCAGCTTGGAGGGAATAACTCTGTTAAATGCTAAACTGAAGTCAACAAACAGCATTCTTGCATATGTGTTCCTAGTGTCTAGGTGTGAAAGGATGGAGTGCAATGCTATGGAGACTGCATGCTCTGTGCTCCTGTTTCTGCAATATGTGAATTAGTGGGGACCCAGTGTGGGTGAAGGCAGGCTTTGAGATACACAAAGACTAGCCACTCAAACCACTTCATAATTACGGGTGGAAGTGGTACAGGGTGGAAGTCATTCAGGCACGCTGGCCTCAAGTGTTTTGGTACGGGCATGATGGTGGTGGTTTTGAAATATGTTGGCACAATTGCTTGGGCTAGTGACAGGTTGAAAATATCTGTAAAAACTCCAGCCAACTGTCCAGAACATACCATGAGCATACATCCGGGTATACCATCAGGAACAGCAGCTTTGCGTGCATTAGTCCAGCACAGTGCAACACAGACTTCATTGGTGGAGAATTTGAGGAGTTGGCGGTCAGCAGAGGAATGGCTTTGATGGCCATCTGTTTGCCTTTGTCAAACACAGCATTTAGTTGATGAAGGAGACATCAATGAGAGGGGGCAGAGCTGTAGGCTTGTTATCACTGATGCCCTGAATGCCCTGCTGCCACACAGGTCAGGAGTTTGAGTTGGTAAAATGTTCCTCAATCCTCTGTTTGTAGCACTGCTTGGCCTTCTTAATGCCCTATTCCAAGTTAGCTCTGGATAAACCGTAGGCCCCTGTGTCACCTGATCTGATGGTAACGTTGTGGGTTTTCAACAAAAGTCAACAAAAATTCTTCTTTTGTCTTCCACTTGTCAAGTTTCTTGCATTTTTTAAAGGACACACTGCACATCATGCTGAGATATGCCAAGTTTTTAAGCTAACGGCTCTTTGGGAATCACCTTGTTGGTGCAAAACTACTATTTTATGCCAAACTGTGTTATCTTTGGTATTTTTCACAGATTCAACTAAAGAAATTGGAACAAATTGTATGTTTTTGCAACAGGCTGTTGGAAACAAAAAACATTTTTTCTTTGCTATCTTTAGGTAAAATTTTAAGTTTTGTGTAAACACAACACTGGTTCATCCCTGGTGTTAGGTGCCTGTTTTACGCCTGAATGATTTGTTTGTCAGTGTAAAGTGGTTCAACAAACAAAACAAATTCCTCTGAAAATTTTCAGTAACAATGTATGAGCGCAAAAGCAGCCAATGGCCAGGGAAAAACTTTGATAGACCTTCAAAAAGACTAGAACACCATTGCTCAACACAACTTTAAAAGGTTACAAAAGAAAATCTGGCTCCTTGGAAGCAAAAACACTCAACATTAGAGCCAAAGGTTGATAAGACTCCAGCTGCTTGGGGAAAATTGAGCCAAAATACTGCTTTTCTGTTTGTTTTTTCCCGCTTTATATTTCAATAAGACGCCATGGTTGTGTTTACAGTTTAAGAAGTTTGTTGCTTAGCATGGCTTTGACCAGTCTACATTTTTTGGTCCTTTTTTGCCATCCTTCTTTGAAATTCCTTTGTTTCCTGACATTCTTATTTCAAAGATTGCAGTAATTTTCACCATGATTGTCTCATTTTTATCCCCAACTCCCAAAAACAGTTTGATGCAACACATAAAGGTTTTGAAGCAAGCTTTGTTAAACGATCGAAAATTCTTGTGAAGAGCCTGTGAGACTGAGACAGGCAGCTAAAACCATTAAATCACAAAAGATGAAAAGAATCTACGCTGCTCTAATTTAGGCACAACAAATAAGGGAAAACGTCGCAGAGTGAAGGTGTCAAAGCACTCATCATTTTGTTCTTGCAAACTCATTACACAAATGGATTGTTTTTTTTAATATAAAGTTTTAAGTATTAAAGTCTTCTCTTTGTGTTAAAACATTATTTAATGTAGATTATGTTGGAAAATAAACCTTTTCTTCTTATTTAAAACATAGCATACTCAATAAACTAAGACGGATTGCTTGCACACCTAAAGAAATGCAGTAGGTCTAATATGGAGTTGCAACTGACAACATTAGCATTTACTGACTTCCAAAAACCATTAGACATGAGCTGGCTCTCTGGGTCAAGCTGTGATTAATGTTTGCTCAGCTTTGTGGACAAGCATAGCACAACTTCACAAAAAAAATGTTTTATTTTGTTTTTTGTTTGTTTTAAAGCTTGTGTAGTAGCTTAATAGTTAAAAAGGTCATTTTATTGTCTTAATTTCCCATTAATGTGCCTGCTGTGACTGTCTGGGTCATGCTAATTTTGCAGAGATTTTGTAGAGATTGAAAAGCCTCCCTTGATGTTAGACAAATTACCATTCTAAGCAGGTAATTTGTTTACTTTCCATCAGACTTGAAAACAAAGATTAAAAGGAAGTCACATTGTGCCTTTTGGAAAGCTGCAGGAAGCTCATGCTATTTGCTTTGATAAAAATGCTCACATTGTGCACCTTCTTGTTTCTCCAAAGTTCCACAACAGAGACGGAAAGTGCAAAGTTAGTGACACAAAAAGCCAAACTGGAAAAAAATGGTAAATGCACTGGTACTTATGTAATGTTTTTCTTCTCTAATTGAGCACTCGAAGCGCTTCTGGAATAAACTGGAATTATCTATTACAGAAAACCAGTGAACTTTTCCTCATGAGGGCATGTTGTCAATCAGATTGAATTTGATCTATTATCTTGTTTGTTTGTTTGTTTGCTTTTATTTGTAAGTTTTATTATTTTTTTTGATTGATTGATTGATTGATTGATGGATGAGGCAACTGGGCATTTCCATTTCCACAAGTGGAAGTTAAACACTTAGAATAAAGTCCTAAACGGCCCTTCCTTTTCTAAACCCCTTGATGTAAAGCTGAAAGTCTGCAATCCAATCACATCTAAATGGTTTGATTAAAATCCTCTGTGTACAGAGGCAAAATTACAAAAAATGAGCAATGGTCCAAAATCATATGGACCTACCTGTACATTATCATTTAAAATGGTGTCTTAATAAATGATACACTACTTAAGCCTGATATCGTGAAATTTCACAAATTATTCCAAAACACTTTTTACCCCTCATCTAAAAGAGGCTGATGGGGTCGATGGGGTATTGTTGTCGGTATTGTTGCCGGGGCGGGGAGGGTGGCCAACTTTCAACTTTGTGAGCACAATAACTCAGGAATGATGTCACCCAGGGTTTTCAAATTGATGCCATAGATGTGTCTACTAAAAATCTTGAACAACTTAGTGCTTACCACAGAAAGTGGCACTATTCTTAGTGGTTTATATTTATTTCGACATTTCTTGTTCCTGGTTCTTTCTTAGCCATTTGCTTTTGAATTGATATTCTGAATAAAGTCACTAAGGCTCAGATGCACCCCATTAAGATCTACCCAGACCTGATAATTATGTCTTGTACTTCCAGGGGATTTATGCCACCTAAAGATTCTACTACCAGGAGGCTGAGGGGGAGCACTGGGCTACTCTTATTTGTGTTGGTGCAGTTGTTGGTCCTTTAGCTTAGCTCCTGCCATGGAGAAGTCTATCAATAACAAGAAGAAAGAAGAAATCATAATGCACAAAGAAATTCTTTATAGTGTAGTCAATCTCAGTGAGAGAAGCAATCAAATCTCTCCACTGCAGCCAATTTATGAGGGTCTTTTCTGTGCCTCTGTGCTTTATTGTCTTTGATGGGGGGGTTGTTTGTTTATTTGCTCCTCTTCCTTTCTGTGGTCAACTCTGTTATCTTCATTCCCTTTCTTTTTCAAGCCAACTTTTTTAACTAATTAGCATTCAGCCTGTGAGTGCAATCATCTAGCAACATGCTAGGACTGGCTACAAGTGTATCTTTTCAGCCTTGATTGAATTCCCACACCAAAGTGGGGCTTGTAATGGAAAATTTTAAGGCGCTACTTCTGTGTCAAGCTGACCTACTGAATGAAAGGCTCCATAATGTCTTATTCTGTCTCCATGAAATCTTTATGTACTTTATTGTACACAATGTATTCTGTGACCATGGCATGGTAGATAAGTTGTCTTTTTAAATATTTTAAGGTTGCAATCCCCCTTTGTCAAAAAAAAAAAATCTCAGATGACTGCTGCCGTGCTGTCTCTACTGTTGGTTGACCCCTTTGCAAAGGTAGATAAAACTCAGAAAAACAACCTGTATGCACCTCAGTTTATTTCAGATTTCCACAACAAGCTTCGTGTCAGGAGTGGGACTCCATAGCTGATTGGACGTGGGTTTTAAGATGGTCAGTGACCGGTCATCCTGGAAAAAATGCATTTTCAACCTCTAAAATATGGTGACAGAGCTATGTTTGGCTAAAACATTTTGCTTTTCCACAAGTGAGAACATTCAAAATAAGATAGCTCATGTTGTTGGAAGGAAAAAATACATCTGAAAATCATGTGACAGTATTAAATATGGGGAAATATGATGCAGAATGCAGGGGCAAAGGGAAAGCTAAAGAAAAGGTTTGAGAGAAAGGGAAAAGGATAAGGATAAATCTTCTAAGAGAAAGTCTTATCTGTATCTCACCTTATAGCCTCAGTGCATCAGCGTGGACTACAACCTCCACTTTGCCTCTCAAATGGCTCCAACTACTTGACCTTAACCTCCATTGCCACCATACAACAAAGATGACAGCTCATGGTGCCAGCAGACTCTTCCTGTATTTCATTACTGACCGCAGCCCACCAACAAAGGTTGCACATCAACAAACTGACTCATCAGAAAGTATGTTCACATACACATCAGACTTTTCTCCAATAGCCCACCACACCAGACAGACCCTCCAACTGCCCTTCAAATGCACCAATGGGCAGCTCCTACTAGTCCTTTGACCTTGGTCAAAATTCAACTTAAAGAAAGGCTTTCCCTAACAATTTAGCTTTGTTGAAATAGCACGCAGAAGAGTTCAAATGCATGGATATATCACACAGTTTGCATTTAACTTTTTCCTCATAAGTGCAAAATCCTGATATGGCTACTCTGATGTTTCAAATGTTACATTCAGGATAAGCTCAGTTGTGACAAAATGAAAAACAGATAAAGACGTGATTTTTTCACAAAAAGGGCCTTTATTTACATTCTTTGACAGCAGCCAGTTATATATATAGTTGAATAGCTGTTACACTGAATAGCTGGCTGGGGCTGGGGTCCCATCACACTAAAGTAACTAACTTCACACAGTGTCACTCCCAGGTTACCCACAAGGTCGCCTTCCTTGAAGGCAAAAGGCTTTATTTGTTTGTTATTGAGACAATAGAGGCTGCTTCACTAACACTAGCCTCCCTAATGTTTCAAACACTCAGACAAGACAAAAAGAAAAAAAAACAGACTTTTTCAAACAGTTCTAAACCTGAAAAAACCCCAAAGACTCAACAACATGTGGTGAACTGACACCAGTTCTTGAAAAGCACAAACTGAAGATTATTTATTCAGTTGTTTGCTAACACCACAATCTTTCTAGTTTTTTTTTTTCATTTATGTGTGAAATTTTACAATATCAGAAACTTGTAAACAGAACACTGTCAGTGTCACCCAGAGCTGTGCTGGATTCACACGCCATTACCTTCCTGGTCAACACAGTCGCATGTTTCCTGCCTGACATTAGATCTGTTTGGCCTCATTGCATGGCCTCGCTGCCCACTCTTTTAATTCGATATATGTGTATTGGCCAAAACACAAAGAGCATGCCAGTTTGCAGAGAAGCGTCCAGGAAACTGGAAAGCAACGGAGCGCGGCAGCCTGCCAAAGGCTGGCCAAGAAAAGCAAAAGCACAGGAGGGATTTAGTCAAGTGCTCATTTAAATATGAGTGAGCAACAGACTGTGGAATTTGAATGAGATTATAAAGGGAGACGGAGTAGGATGAATTTCAATTTGAGAGCGTTACACGTATTCTCTCTGTGTCTCTTCAGCCCGCTACTCCCGCGCCTTACCCACCAGCCTCCCGGAGGTGAGAAAATAACCCCCAACAATGAAATGGGAGGGAGGAAGTTGGCAGCGCTGTTGCCACATAGCGAAGCCCAACGGTTGTTATGGCACGGAGGCTCCTCCCCTCCTATTATCTGTGAACATACACACAAACACTCACACACCAGTAAACACAGGTGGGAACAAACACACACACAGACATGTATGCACACACTAGGATCTAGGTTAACAGAGCATCGTATCTTAGTGCATCTCACCAGCAAGCCCCACTGCAGTGGTACGCATTGCACCTCTTCTAAGACCTCCTTATCAGATTATAGCCTCCACAATATATATATATATATACATATATATATATACATATATATATATATATATATATATATATATATAGTGTGCATGTGTGGGTGGTGATGGGGATTGCCTAATGCAGCTTCAAAGACATCGTGAGCAGCAGCAGGTTGAGGGAAGGCACTGAAGTAGGGAGAAAGAAGCAGATGGATAAAAAAACAGTGAGTGACAGAGAAAAAAAGAGCAAGAAAGGAGCACAGGGAGGGGGGGCAGACTGAGAGTGAGAGAGAGAGAGAGAGAGAGAGAGAGAGAGAGAGAGAGAGAGAGAGAAGGAGGGAGGGGAGGTTTATCCAACAGCGCTGATGAGACAGAAGTTTCAGCTCTGCGCTTCACACACAGCCAGAACAGAAGACACCTTATACATCCATAAAGGTGAGACGTCGCTTCTTCTTCTCCTCTGAAGGGCAGTTTGTAGCCTTTGTGCAACGGGAAACATAATGCAGACATTCAGGTGTGAGAGGGAATGCAAAGAACTCAGGTGCTCAGGGCACAGCCGAAGTTGGGAGTGTGCTGGCATGCAGCGTGTGCATCACTCGGGGTTCAGCTGATTTCCGGAGAGACAGATGTCAATGTAAACAATACAAACAGTCCAGAATGGGCTTTAATTTTTCTAATAAGTAATTTCCCAGATGAACTCTTAGCACAAATGTGTGTATGTGTGTGTGTGGGGGGGGGGGGAGTGTTACTGTAATGATAATGGATGCTTCAAGTGTTGCATGCTGGTGTAAGTGCTGGTAGAAAAGCGCTATACTGCCTTCAGTGCGCATTCAGCAGTCATGCCGCGTCTGAGCAGCATGCATTATTTATCTGCACTGATCTCTGGAAACAGTGATACCTCATGATACCTCACAAATGCAGAGGGTGTAATGTATATATAATGTCATATATGGCAGCTGGACTGATGATGCACTGCGGGAGGGAGAGCAGAGGGACAACCTGCACCTTGCATATGTTTAGCTGAGCTACTGTTGCTTTGTCTTGTTTGTAACATCTTGCCACAGTAGGTTGCAGTGTGGCAAAAGCAGTATGCATGGATATCCTATGGTTTATCTGTCATGATCTGTGGCAGTGATACCAGAGAACACTATGGGCAGGAAAAGGCTGTGAATAAGGCTGAGGAGGTGAGATCTCTCTTATCTTTAGATGGTTTTTCCACACAAAGGAGGTTGACTCCTTTTGTCTGCAGATACAATATCTTAATCCACATCAGTGTAACATACGGCTGCTGCAGGCTACAGATTGATCCTCCTGCTCAGTTTGTGCCTAGATTACACATTTGTCAGGGACATATGCTGGTGTTATTTACAGCATCTGTGTGTTTGTGTGCCTGCATCCAGCTGTTTCTGCCCTCCTTTATTGAGGCGCTCTTGATGTTATGAGAGCAAACAAAGAAACCTGGAGTTATGAGATATAAAAATATACACACAGCCTGCACAATAAATTGACAAGTAAAGAATTATTTTAAACACAGCCTAGGGTGGGGGTGGGGGTGGGGGGGGGCGGTTTGAGGTTGAGGAAAGTTTCGAGCTTGTTGCTTCGCGGTAGATTGCAGCTGTATATGGTGTGGATTTACCTGATTGTGGGTGAATTGAAATGATCTGATGTGTGTGTGTGTGTGTTTCCTACCAAAGGACAGCTAATTACACATCTTGCATTTTTTACGAGTGAAGCCAGCATTGCTTCTGATCAATGTACAACTGGAACGCACAATAATAGAAAATAATAGAAAATAAAATTAAAGCCCACTGAGGCCAGAGATGTAAAAGATAGGTGTAGCCACTTTGGTTTGGTTTTTGGCTACCAGTATATCTGAACGAAAGATTGAGAGCACTGTAAGCTTGGTTAGCAAGTTACATAAAGGTGGAAGCCACAGACACACATATCTACTAATTAGTGCGAAATTAATTAGCACTAATTAGTGCCCATTAAAACCATAGTGCAGACTTCTTGGATTGGGCTATACCCTACAGATAATATCAAATAAGTCTGACTGGGCACCAATGCCACAAATATGATTAAGAGATCCAGTTAATGACTGGAATTCGTGGAAGTGAAGCCTAGCTGACAGCTATTGGCTACAGCTGCCTGTCAGTCAAATCAGCTGTAAATCTTAACAAAATCAGTAACTTAACTTACTATATAATTGTTATGAAAGGGAATGTATCCAAATAGACCAAAACAGTATTTTTAATGCTGTTAAGCTACGTATTTTAACATGAGATTCTATGGGGAATTACTTACTTTTGGCAACACCCTCGAGTGGCCATTAGAGGAACTGCAGTTTTTGGAATTTTACTTCATTTCTCAGTGGTTGCTTGGTTACCACCAAGGTGCTAGTTTTTTCCAGTTGTCTTTCACCGCATTGAAGTAGTAAAACCCTACTGCAACTCAACAAGCATCTTCTCCACAGACCATCGTTATGAAAGAGATGCCTGAAATACTTTTAACACGACACCTCCAACATCAAACACAGTAAGCTTTCTCTGAAGGTTTCACATTTGAAAAATCTCCCTGAATGCCCAGAAAAGTGAGGTTTTATATTTAGGGAACCATCAATGCACATGTTTAGTAGAACGCAAAACAAAGAAACAAATCCAGAAGCTTAATAAATTATTTGGCTTATGCACAAAGGCAAGCAAGTTTTATTCAAGTATACCCTTTTTTCTTAATAAATACCTGACTGTACCAGTGCCATTGTCACTGTGACCAGATTGTCACAATGACAATGCCATGTGACCGTCTTGCATAACTTGAGGCTTCTGCATTTACATACTTATGAGGGTGATGTTTGGGCTTTTAACAGACAGACTGTGATTAAAATAGTTGCAGCTACACAACCCCAAAGCTTCTGAAAATAATTTAATCTTCCCCATTCCTGCACCAAACAGACAGCCTGTCTTGTTAATTTATGCTGATGGGGTTGCATTGGAAAGCAGCATGTTGCATCCAACAAAGGGAAAAGGGGCTAGGTGCAAACTTTTTTTTATTTTTAGCACATTTAATACTCAACACAGTTTGTGAGAGAAAAAAAAGAAGCAAATAGCACCTTTGCCCATGTTGGGGTCTTGTTGCCCACTTCTTATCAAAAAAGACAAAGGCCAGTGACCCTTCTCAGTCATTACAAAAAAGAAAGCTGTCATTCTCATTTAGAAAGGGATCACTCTGCTGCTCACTGTTCCAGCTGTGACAGGTGCTGCTTTTCCCCAAGGATGTTCTTCTGATGTGAATTTCTAAACTTTTTTTTTTTAATCAATTCCACTGCATCAATTATTTCTGGATATCTCCCAGAAATATGAAGAGTATAGAAAAAGATCTTTCATTCTTCTCTCGGTGCTCCATCTGTTCACTGGCCACATCTTTACAAACAGTAGCACAATTTAGATGTTCAGTGTAAAACAGGTATCAATAATATCAAATGCCAATAACTTCAGATCAAGTGCAGATGTTACTGAGGGGTGAGCCACTAGGACGTTCACCTCTAATTTCATTATATGTGACATATAATGACAATAAAGCCTTCTTTAAAAAAGGCTCAGCACTTAAAGAGGTGAATACAAGAACCTTTATTAGTGCAGGCCAACTATATTATAGAGTTAAACTATTTTGAAACTACCTAGAAAAATGATGTATTCATCAAAGTCAATAGAAATGATACTTTGTTTTGTGATTCTAGCTAATGTGTCTTTTAATTGTAACTTAAATATCTCATGATTACATATAATTAAATATTAATCATGCAATTGTAAGGCATTCTTTTCCTTGGTAAATAAAAAAACACTTAATCCTCAAAGATTATTCAAAACTAGATAATGATGATGAAACTGAAGTTTCAACGTAAGTTGTGCATTTTGCACCAAGCTGAAACCTTAATGGTATTTAATTGAGACCCCTGAGCAACTAATTATGTGAACAACCTTCTCCAAGTCATCCGGGGATAGCAGTGGTTCCATCTTTGAAGTGTTGCAGAAAGCACCACATTTCAGTTATGAAATGTTTTTGCAAATAAATACTCAAGCTTAGCCACGAGGGATCGTCTGTCTTCTTATAATTTGGAGAGTCATCTTCACCATCGATTTCATCTGTGGGGGCATTTGCAACTGACGAGTGGATATGGGAGGTTGCTTGGTGTTACTAGGTGAAATCAGTCACAGACCTGCATTGAAAACCTCTTTGCGATTTCCTCTGGTTGCTAGCAGATTGCCGTAGTCACCTGTAGTTTGTATAACTTGTCTGCAAACACTTGTTAACTACTTGCAAAGGGGGTGTGAAACTGAAGAGTGTGACCCAAAATGGAAACAGAGACCATTCACCCTGAAAGTAAAAGCTGCACCTTTGAAATGGGCTTGGTGGTTCATTAGCACCTGTTTGCAGAGAAGTCACTGTCTTCCATGGAAACTACAGGCAGCCGCACCAATCTGGTAGCAACCAAAGCCATCACAACCAATTTGTGACCAGTTTCACCCAGCGACAGTCAGCAACCTCCATCAAACACTCACCAACCCATCAGGAAATACATATTTTCCCCTAGTGACCGGAGTTTGCCAAGGAGTTGCCAGTCCCCTGTGACTAAGGCCTAACCAGCCTGTAGTGAGACTTTAAGACCAGCAGTACTGTCCAAATAAAACTGAATGCGGAATATTTGCAAAAGCCAGTTCAATCGCTGTTGAATACCCATCTGCAAGCACAAACCAGAATACTCAAAGCAGGTGGAGGTCTGTTTGTTCAGAGCTCACCATTCTTGAAAGCACAACATGCATCACACACAGGAAAAAGAGAAACTACTAAACCAATTACACAAGATTTCTGACCAACAGCAGGTGAGTGTGTTGTGGAACAGTGAACACAGCAAGTGCGAATGCAAAGCATGATGTGAGAAGTACACGAGGAAAAAGAGATGCACTCTGATTATTTTAAACCTCACACCTCAAGGTTTGGATCACTGTGAGCTACAAACAAGTCCCAAAATAAGCCCTGAGAGGCATGACAGTACTGCAGCAGAGGATGTCTTTGAGTTATACAGCGTCGTCATCTGATAATCCCTCTGTTGCTGCACTAATCTGTCTCCTGCAACATCCTGAAGATATCACACACACAGGATAAGGTGCGAACACAGAGCGTTCATTCCAGTAAACCTTGAACCCTTTTATCCATCTACTTTACCAAGAATATATTCTTCTTTCCACTCCTAAATGGAAAAACGATCCATGTGTAGATTGTTCTGCTGTGTCAACTTGTGATTGTACAGCCAGTTCGTGATAACATTGATATATTCATGTTGCCTTGCTTTCCCAGATTTATGCAAAGCAGAGTCAGAAATTTAACTAAGTTGTCCTAGAAGGCATCAGGGGCTTAGTTTTAGCTTCGGTCAGGATCATAGAAAAGTGTGCATCATGTAAAATTCAAGTTGCCTTTAGAATGATTTTGTTTACAAGAGTCCAGTTTTCAGAAATTCTACAATCAAAGCAAACATGACTCACTGCATTATGTTTGTTCACGAAAAGCAAGCATTACACAGTGAGCTGCCAAAATCCAAAGGCAGCCATACAGATATTATACTGAGAGCTGAACAGGAAATGGGTGAGACAGATATGGGAATGAGGAATGTGTGACCACGGAATGAGACACAGGTGAGCTGTTCCATGAGGGGAAAGTGCTGCTGTAGATTCACAGTAGATGGGCAAAATGGCAAAAACTAAACAGCTAAGACAGAAACTGTGACATGAGAAAAAAAAAAGTTTCATGCCCAGCTATAAATTTTGTCAGAAGTAGTTCACAAACCAAACTGAGCACCACTTATTAACAGGATAATAAATTACCAGCCACTGCTCTGCAACAGACCTTTCACTAGCCATGGCTTCTAGCTTTTGGGACACCCTGTAGCTGGTCTGTTGGTTAGCCAGTTCGACCACTTTAGCTTTCTGAAATATCTTCATCCAAAATGAATGGACATTCATTTTTTATTTATTTATTTATTTTAATTTATATCAATCTTGAGGAGACTTTTATTCTTACAGTTCAGAAACACCAGGCAGGACATAAACATGACTCAGAAGCTCAGGGGTGAAAATATAAAAGTTCACAGTTGTTTTCACAAGAAAAGCAACACTCAAAGTAGAGAGTGGAGTCTGCACGCAGGCTGCCAACAACTGAGTGCAAAAATTGACTCACTAATCCACCTTAAGATACAAAGTGGTATTATGCGTGAGCATGGGCTGGTGCTAAACATAGTAAGCCCAGATGATTAATACTATTGATTTTGGACTTTTCCTCTAGTGCTACCATCAGGTTGAAATTTGCAGATTTGAGTTTCACAAAATTTGGTTTACACATCCGCATCCATATCACCCCTTACTGTGGTACATGACCAAAATGGCATCATCGGCATACTGACACCAAACCAAGATGATGCTGCTCACAGTCAGCGTCTGAGGGTGTTGAACAGGATCTCGCAAAGCTGCTAGAAACTCTTTGGACTCTTCTGCTGCATTCATTGTTTCTCAGTTCACTTCCAGTATCTAGAGAGGGGTGTGATGATGAAAAAGCTACTGATTCAGTCAGTACCACTGATTTTTTTTTTCTTTTTTTATGCAGTCCTTCAGTATGTAAACTTTCACGAATTAAACACCTCCATTTAATGAGAGAGAGTGAACCTTCTGGATTAGATTTAAATGAACATAAATAATAAAGTTGGATATTTTTTAAATAGATCAACCAAAAATAAGTGGATGAATGCTGCTCTGTTCCTCCCCTGGTAGATATTTCTAACTGTGTGAAATGGTGATTCTTAGAAGAAGCTCTTTGATTCTGAGGAAGTGACTTCAAAACATGACGTGTCCCGCTAAGTCTTAGATCATAAAACCTGTCCTGGTGTGCTGGATATATCTTGCTGCGCTAACAATTCACCTTCCTTATCAGACAGTAATAACTGGCCATGAATTGCAAGATAATTTGCCAAAGGGTGTTTGTTGGTGTTTAAATCTTGCTGTGACATTTTCCTTGAAATCACATCCTAATCCCCAAACCAGCTCCTTACCTGACTGACATTTGTGTCTCTGACCCTTGTAATCGCACACACAACAGGCCGAGGCAGCAGTCGACTCGCTCAGGCTGCTGCCTCGCTCGTGCCTTGTCTGTCACTGATGGATTGAACCCCGCTGTGTTTTCTGGCAAGGAACCAGGTTGCTGCTACAACTTATATTCTCCTTTCTTTCTCTCACTATTCCCTTTTCGCTCTGTTTCTTTAGCAGGTGAATTGACAGGATTGAGAGAGCAGTGTTTCTGCGCCAGGTTTTCTTTGTACTCGGATTCTGGCAGGAAAAAGAAGACACTTACAGGATGGATTAGAGTTCATAGAAATTGATCTCTTCTGTTGTTTGCTAGGGCTGACAAGCTTGGCTTACACCTCCAACTCTCTTTTCCCTTTCATATTCTGTCTGTCATTTCTCTGTTTGTCTTCCTGCCTTTCTTTCCATCCCTGCTATGCATCCCATCCCTAGGCTGGTCCTTGTGTCTACAGTTGAGCAGGCAGCTGACAGCATGGTGACAAGTGTTGAGGATAGGAGGAGGAGAAGTAGCGAAGGGAAGGAGGGAGGACTAATGAGAGGAGCAGATGCAGCAGAGGTCTGTCACTGCACCTCAAGATATCAGCATCCCTCCCCTTACCCCAAAAAACGCTCTTTCATATCTGTCCCAAGTGGCCAGGTTGCGCCATCAGTTTGTAGTAGCGAGGAAGGGTTTTGAGTGCCTATTAGCCACCTTTCTCCCTTTTTTTTTCTTTGTGCATTTGTAAAGGGAGGAGGAGAATCAGTGTAGGGACGTGTCAGACCTCCAAAGGATAAAAAGTCAAAAGTAGAAATGAAGAAAAAGGATCCACTTTTGAGAAAGGATGAGGAAATAAATTGGTTGTCCACCCAAAGCATGTTCCTCCCGCTGCGTTGGTAAATGTGGACGGTATACAAGAGGAGGTGCACGAGGCTGCAACAGAGAGTGGGAAATACAACATGGAAAATATCCAAACAACACGAGCGCTTGATCAAAACTGAAAGCTGTTACAGAACATTAATAAATCTGAATATGAAGCTGAAGGATAAATATTACAATACTTTATTACATTTGATATGACAGAGGACTGCTGTATAAATACTGTAGAACAAAAATGATTTCTTTACATAAAAAACAAACAAAATTCAAATAATAATCTAGAGGCACATGCATAGATGTGAATATATGTGTCACACACATTAGCCCAAAATTAATTAAAGGCTGATCTATGACCTCAGTCAAGTTGTTGCCATTTATAATAAATTAAACAATAAAGCAGGGGATGATTTGAAGTGTGGCTCTCTAATGATTGATAAGTAGTTAACTAAATCACATTAATGAGTGATGTCACTGTGGCTACATCCATCTTTTATATTCAGGCTAGGGTATAAATACACATTATGTAATCATATACATCCTTTTTTTCCCCCTTTTCTTTTATTTCTGTTTTTTCACTGCTCCAGGATTTATGCTGCTCCAGTTAAAAACAGAGGTCAAAGAGTGAATTGTACGCACAGCAGTGTGCTTGGAAAAACAAACACTAGTTCTTTTCAAATGGGAAGAACAATGAAATGGGCTGTTGTAATAAATAGACCCTGTGATGAAATACTTTGCATATTCCTGTAGAAAACAAAATCCAGCAGTATGCCGCATTTTTTATGTAAATAGCAAAGAAACAAATTCAGCCTTCCAGCAAAAGCTCTCACATAAACTTTTATATAAATTTTCATAAACCTACTTTAACAACATGAAAATGAGGCATATATAAATTTCAATAACCATGACCCTCTGACATCTTACTGCCCCCACATGATCTCTCTGCTGTGTGTGTGTGCTGCCTGGGGCAACTGTTTAAAACTGAACACATTTACTGAATCAGTACCACCATTAAACAATACAACCCACCTCATTAAAAATTATCTGGCTAATTCAGATATGCACAAACACAGAAAGTTAACATTGTGTCACATCTTTCGTCTCGTAGCAGAGCAGAAAATTCTGTGAGTTGGTCTTTGCACTAAGATAATCGGCTGTGGCTCCTCACTGATGACAGCAGATAAAGCAGAATTCAGAAAAATTTGGAAGCAAACAGTTTTATAAAGTGTCCTATTCTAAATGAACACATACACTGAACATATAACCTAGCCAGTGAGCACTGCTGAACATTATCATATCCCTAGTCCGTGTCACTCTGCAATTCCAAACTATATTTTATCAAGCAGGAGCCTCAGAGGCTGAAAAATGAAGCTACAATAAAAATACCAGAAACTGCAATCCCTGCATCGGACACTTTAAGCAAACAGCAAAAGCAAGTTAATCCCCCAAGACACACATGCCCAACTTTACAGCATTAAAAAAGCATGTTTGCATCCTGGATAGTATTATATTTATTTAGTTTGTTTAGTTGTTTTTTTTTTTATTATTGATTTATTTGGATACCGGTAAGGCTAAAGTTTATGAGCCTAACTACGCTACGTGTTATGCAACTGTAGCCGTATGCTAAGTCTCACCTCCATTAACCCTGACATGCTGATGCACCTGTGACCTGCCCTTACCTGCCATGAGCAGCTGGTTAACACTGAGCCCTTCACCGCTGAGACGTCTGATCAAACGCACTTTGAATTACCATAATTACCGTGACCGTTTGTCCTATTGAAAAAATGCCGTTTCTGAAAGCTGAGAAACTGCACAACACATCCAACATGGGGTTATTCCAATAATTGACGTCCACGAACAGCAGGACTTTTGAAGTAGGCTTCGTCCCCAACAAAATGTTCAGCTATATAGGGTCAATTAACCCTACGACCTGGTTCCCTCAACCATGTTTGTTCTGTTGGTGCCTTCTGAGACATTTTAAAGCAAACACATGAAAAATAGTCTGACTTGCTCATGGCACAGCACCTCTCAAACATTTGTGCTTCAGTTTTAGTGAGTGAAATTGTTTGTTATCTGTTTCTTAGCACTAATTATCATGTATGTGTTAGAATATATTTCAACTGTAAAGCTTATGGATGAGTTTGCTTCTGGTTCCAAAACCCCCCCAAAAATGCTAGCACTGAGCCTTCAAAATACAGGGAGCAGAAACCAATGGGAGATATCAGAATAGCTATGATGTTTTTGGAGGCGTCCGTTCCCGCTGGTCTAACAGCCAGCTCGCCTCACCAGCTGTCAGCTGAACAGACTCCCGGCACACTGTTTTCAAAACCCCTGCTGGGTTTTGCCACTGAATGGAAGTTAAAACATAATTCACTCAGATAATATCTAACGGTTGATGTTTGGTTAATTTCAGTGTTTAGTTTGTTCTGAAGCAAAACAGTTTGGCTGATATTGTGTTAGCCCTGCGACAGGCTGGCGACCTGTACAGGGTGTACTCTGCCTCTCTCCATTTAACAGCTGGGACAGGCTCCTTTAAAGCCAAACTCAGAATGCTGGGTCAAAGACCCAGGACTGTGACATGATGATTGCATTGCTGATTTCAGTGCATCTGTGTGAGCTGGATGGATACGCTGCTGCACTGTACAGGCTCACTCGTATGGATGTCAGAGTTGATGTTGGACAATTCATGTTAGCAGCCACTGCACTGACACAACAACCACAGCTCTACAGCACTTTTTGAATATGATTTGTTCTTGGTTAACATCACTTGCACTAAATCTGAATTTTGTGAAAAAAAAAGATGATGATCCACTTCGAGGAACAAGCCACACACCTTCTGCTCTGACAAACATTTGACTTTTGGTGTGTATCTGTCTTTAAATGTAATGTTACTCGTCCAAACTAGTCCAGGAAACCTTAAACAGTACAATGGATAGAACATAAAGTCACATGGTCAGGGAACGCTTGATTTGCTTTTCATTCTACACACATCCTTTTCAATTTTACTTGATGTTAATTTAATTGTAGGATGCTAAAATTGTGATCAAGATAAAAAATGTGATTGTGTAGCCCTAATTTCTTACGAAGTTATGAATCAATCAATCAATCCTTTTTTTGACATATTACCAAGAATAGCAATGTACAGCAATACGTAACTGAACGAAGTAAGGATAAATACA
>JAMQGT020007140.1:0-42907 GCA_024447675.2 Pterophyllum scalare
CGTTCCGGCACCAGTTGTTATTCATGTACATACACAGACCTCCGCCTCGAGATTTAACGCTGAGAGCACAGCTCCTGTCGGCACGGAATGTGGTTAGCCCCTCGATGCTAACAGCGTTATCCGGGATTGATGAGTTAAGCCATGTCTCTGTCAAAATTATTACGCAGCAGTTTCCCATCTCATGGTTTGTAGATAATTCCAGCTGTAGATGATCCATTTTGTTCTCCAGGGTGCGAACGTTGGGAGAGAAAGATGGAAGGAAGCGTCGTTCTGCAAGGGTTCGCTTTTAGCTTAGCAGTTAGCCCTGCTCGACGACCGCGCTTCTGCTTATGGTCGCATCGCCTCCGCCTACTCCTCTGTCGGCTAGTTCTGCTGGTCCCCTGCTCCGTAGGCCCCTGCATTTTTTCGTAGCACTCCGAAGCTGCGCAACCGCTTCTTTGTAGTCGTGGTTATGGAGCTGAAGTCGCTAAAAGTTTGTAATTCCAACAACTGCTGACAATTATACACTAACACCCTATTTATTTTGACTGATTCTAAAATCTTATATGGCATATTTTGATTAAAAAAGTCAGTTACTGTCACGAGCCCATGCAGCCGCAGTCGAGCAGGGCCCCGCCATATTACTACCGGTTCACGACAAGAACTGAGGGTGTACTTCCTTATTCACACGACTTCATCTGAAATAAATATTTAAAATTGGAGGAAACTGATAAAATTATGTTTGGACAGCACCACACCTTATAATGAAGCACATTTGATTTGTAGAAGACATTATGTATAGAAGATGCAAATATTCTCAACCTGTTTGGATAGGAAAATTAGTTTGTGTGTATTTTCATCAGTTCATCCAGGGTTCATCACTTCAGAGGCTGGAGGTTTGAGTGCTTACTGTGTGGTGGTGGTGGTGTGTGTGAGTGAGTCTGTGTGTTTGGGGTGGTTTGTTGCTCAGTGGCAGGGGAGGGGTGGGGTGGTGGGTTCAGGGAGGCCTGCTGGCAGAGCTGGCCAACATGAACCTGATTATGACTCTCCTTTTGTATGCAGGAGTGTGCTGCGACCGGCGTGCATGGCATGACCCGACTATCATGTCTAATGTTCATATTACGTTTCTTAAAGTGCTGACATTTCCTTTAGAGTGGACTGTATCTTTAAGGAAACAAGTAAACAAGCACATAAATCTTAACCTTTGCTGCTATTAGAATTCCTCCACATGGAGGAAATTCCCGAGACACCACCTACTGTAACCACCTACCAAACCACCGTGCTGAGCATCACTGTTTGCATCTGCGGTCTCCCCACTCTCCTGAAGCTCTGCAGTTATCCCTCCACTAGTCATCACATATGCTTTTGGAATGTAATTTAGAGACTGGGACACGGAGGAACTGGAGACATTCAAAATCAGAGCAGCCTTAGGACATCGGCATTACAAGGCTGTGTTGTTCTGTTAGGCAACAATGAACCATTTTAAATAATGTATTGTCAGATGATCCGTGCTCGTGACTGGACAAGAGTTAAAGCCTTTTGAAGTAAGAAAAAGCACAATTGCATAATTAAAACTGTTTTTACAATAGCATTGAGGGAGGGATTTCACCCTTTTCACTGTGCACCAAGCAATTTTAGTCATGTGCTCCATTTTCAATCACAGTTTGGTATCATGAAATGATTTTGCCAAGAACATAGAGTTTATTGCTTTGGTGGTTGTGCCTCTTTCATTTCTATGCGTAGTCTGGAAATTAGCCACTAAGCATGGACAGTGACCGCAAGATTGCATGATTATGTCCTTGGGTAATAGAGGAGAAAAGCAGAGAGGGAATGAAGGAATGTAGAGAGAAAGTTGCAACTTCCTGTGAGGATTATTTTTCCTTTAGTTTGCTTGAATTCTCTTTGATTTGTTTTATTAAAATGTGGTACGAAATGCTATCAGTTTTGCACCTACCCCTGCTTCTTTATGTTATGGAAGTGTACAAGTATTGTACACTCAGGGTTACTGCTCCAAATGCAGGATGCAAGGACAAAATGAACGAAAGCAAACAGGTTGAATAAACCGATGCTATCATGTATGGAAATATGGACCAAAATCCCTGAAGAATGTTTCCGGCACCTTGCTGAATCTATGCCATGACGAATTAAAGCAGTTCTGAAGGCCAAAGTGTGTCAAACCCAGTATTAGCAAGATGTACATCACAAAGTGGTCAGCCTTATGGTCAAAAAATGTCATGTTTAAGTCAGTATTTTGGCTGGGTGGACACTGTCCTCGTTTTGTGTGTCCTCTCTGTAACTGCACATGCAGGTTTATTTAAAAAATAATCTTTTTTTTTTCTCATTACTGAGCTGCTGTAATGCGCAAATTTCCCCGTCGTGGGATCATTAAAGTTTTATCTTATCTTATCTTATCTCTTAAAAAAATTGTGAATTAAACAGATTTGGGTGAAAATGTTGACAATCAAAGCTGAATTTCATGCAAGCAAACAAAACCCTTTGAGATTGAGCTGAGTGTGGTCGTGTGTCTGTATTGTGTTGCTATCTGCTGCCCTTGTCTGTGATACAGACTCACAAGGGAATAACCCAACAAAGCAAGCTAGTTACGGCTTTTTCTCCTGAGACATCAACTACCACAGACATGGCTGCCACAGAACACTGGATTTGCTCTGTCTCTAGAGAGAGTGTGTGTGTGTGTGTGTGTGTGTGTGTGTGTGTGTGTGTGTGTGTGTGTGTGTGTGTGTGTGTGCGCGTGCGCGTGTGAGAGAGAGAGACAGAAAAATAAGGTTTCACTGTGGAAGGTGAAACTGACACTTCACTCTGCATTTACCACTAAGAACACAGTTATTTCTTACAATAAAACTCAGTCGTTTAGTTTATAAAGGGCTGAAGATCAGAATCATCAAACATGTAGTGAACAAGGTGCCCCCTTGGCATCCATGTGGGGGTACTGTGGGCAGACCCACATGGGGATAACTGGGGCCAGATGGATGGTCGACTGGGGCTCAGCTGGAGGCAAAGAGGGTCCCAACTGGGCCCCAGTGGGGCAGCCTACAGAGTGGGATACTTATACCAAGCAGAGAGAGGCCCACAGCGTCCCCACATGTAAACCAGTACACTATAGAGTCACTTGCAAAAAAATCAAAAGAACAAAAAAACTCAAATCCTATCAGACAAGTTAGTCTGTATAAGAAAATATGGCCCGATAGCTTTCACACTTGAATTTCTTTTGAATTACATCAATAAGATCCATTTTAACTTCTATTTTTTCTGAGGTTTTGAAACCGTTAAATTTTTTGACAATGTGATAAAATATGTTCACTGGTTTTATCTTCACTATAGTCACATTTCCTTCATGGTGTTTCTTTACTATAAATAATGTGCCAGCAAAAATGCCCATGTGAGCCCACATGGTGTTTTATTTCTTCTTGTCTTTCTAATGTTGGGTCCCACGGTGTTTGCCTTCTATTTGTCCCCCTCTGTCATGTGTGCTTGTGTACGTACCTTCATGATTTATTTAGTTTTTTACTTCCTGTCTTTGTCTCACCTCCTTTGTGATTGCCTGCCCTGCTTTAATTGAAAAAGTTCCTTTATTTAATTAAATTCATAAAAGTAAACTTTCACATGTCTCTGAATGCTTTACATGTTGATTATCTGTGAAGTGAAGACTTCATTATTTAATTTTGATGAATAAGGGTTGTAGCTCATGAAAACCCAAAATCCAGTCTCAAATTACTAGAATATCTTAAGAGCAATCAAAAAGGTCTTGAGCACTTGGAAAAGAAGGCAACAGGATTGATTTTGGTTCATTTCACCTCTCATCCAAGAGGCTTCTTCAGTTCTGAAATAACTGCTGGAAAGTCCCAGGTATTTAACCCGTAGTGGGGGCTTGTTTCCTCAGAGGTGAAACTGTAGTTCATTGACCAACTGTTAATCATGCGAGTCATCACATGAGCCAAGGTGTGGGGAAGAAAAAAAACAAAAAAAGGAGTGGGTCATTACCCTCAAGGCAAAGATCTGAAATGTCTGTAAGACATTGTCCCAGCCCACCATCATGTGAGCTACTGAGATCACTCGAGGCAAGGTGTGAGCGGGGGTTGAAATGTCACCACCACCACCTCTGTTCAACAACAGTCATTCACAGTGTAGGTGGCCTCCTTCATTACTCTCTCAAACTAAAAATGTGAAGGACACTCTTCTCTGGTGTTCAAGTCTGACAGGTTGGATGGCCAATAAAGCACAGTAATGACACGGTCAGCAAATCAGTTGGTAGTGGTTTTGGTAGTGGACAGGTGCTAAGTCCTGCAGGATAAAAAAGAAGTTGACACAGAGCTTGTCAGCAGACAGAAGCATGAAGTGCTCTGAAGTCTTTTGCTAGATGCTGTGTTGACTCTGGACTTATAAAACAAACAAACAAACAAACAAACAAACAAACAAACAAAGCCAGTAGACTAACCACCATCAACACCAGCAGATGAAATTGCACTCCAGATCCAACTGTGAAAACTTCACATTTCGAATTCAAACACCTTGGCCTCAACTCTTCCTCCAGTCTTTAAGACTTTGATTTCCAAATGAAACCAAAAATGTACTTTAATTAGAGAAGAGGAATTTGGACCACTGAGGAAAAGTCCAGTTCATTTAAGCCCAGGTAAGATGCTTCTGACACTTCTGACTCTGCCGTGGGATCATATCAGGAAGGTGACAGTTGTAGCCCCTATCCTGAAGACATCTGTATGTGGTGGCTCTTGATACACTGACACCAACCTTGCGAAACTCTCCCAAGTCCCTGAATCTACTGTTCTTGACAGTCCTCTTAAGGCTACGGTCATTCCAGTTGCTTGTGTCACGTTCTGCCCCAATGGACTTTTACCATAATACGCTGTTTCTTTGTCCGTGAACACCTCATAAATGGTTTCTTGGCAACATGATATATCAGGTTATCTAGCAACTAGCAATGGGCTAGAATGACCCATTGTTAACATATAAACAAACAATATCTATTACCCCTTTTGTAAGCTTCTCAGTGTGACCAAGTATCAGCTTGCCAACGGCACTGACAGGCTAAACAATACTGTAGCATGGGCTTGTATTAGTTCTAATAGTTTCAAGAGACAATTTTCATGATAGACACAAAACTGGAAAAAAGGGCAGATTAAGGGAACATTAATTATGAAAAAGGAGAACTTTATGGTATTCATTAGTGTATAGTTTTGTCCTTTCCCTCATCTCTTGTACTCCATCTGGCCACCTCTGGCTCCACATGCATTGTATTCCTGCAGAACGCATGCAGAGAGAAGGTGTTAGTTTTGATCAAAACTGACTGCAAGAAAGCCATTCAGTTTTCGTGACTCAGTGCAGAAAGGAAATGCAGACACACGCTAGCTTCTGCATTCACCTGTTTTACTTCCGTTACAGTAACTCAACTCTGCCCTCAGATAAAAGGAACACGTCAGATCTACGCCAGACTTGCACAGAAAAGAGAAGTTTCTTTCCCCTTTCAGTTGATGTGTGCCAGGCAGCTCAAAGCACACGACGCAGCAATGCTGCAATGATGCTATCACCATCATTATTACTACATCATATTAAACACTGTACAATGCTGTCAGCTGAACAAATACAAAACTCTGATTTCACTGTGAAAGGGTTGAATGGAGAGATCGGAGCAACCAGCATGTAATGAGCCACTACAGTATGTTTTTCCTTTTGTCTAACATCAAACACTGCAGGTGTTTATTGCCTGATGGGTCTTCAAACACAAGTCCTCAAAAACATATAACATAACTATAAAAACTTTATTTCTCAGTGTCTTCCAAAATTATTAAAAGGTTTAGTTTAAACACAAGACAGCTGATTTAAGAAAAAGAAGAAAAGCCTCTCTCAAACAGCCACAGTCAGTTCAATAACCAACTTCATTTTGCAGAATTCTTATTTCCCTAGGGCCAATGAAAGGTTAACATAAAGAGATGAGTGATTGTGTTTGCTGAATCAAAAGTATAACCATTCCAAAGGTCAGGACTTTGTTGTTGGTCTCTTTGTGTGGGGGTGGGAATCTCTTCCTACTCCATCCTAATTACAGCTGTCCACAAACTACAGGCAGACCATGTATTTTTATTTATTTATTTATTTTAAACTGCCAGGGGTAGATTGCTTCCAGTTCTAGTTCACCTGTGAAGAACCCTGCCACAGATTGCTCTTGGATGCAACTTAATAATTTTGACATAAAGTACAAGTTAAGTTAAAATAAGAGTCAGAAAAAAAAAGAAATCAACATTGCATTACATAAAGGACACCTCATTTTCAGGTGCAGTCCTGCAAAATAGCAATGCAATAATGCACTGCTGGAGTCTGGTGTCAAGATGCACACTGGCTTTATTGAAAGTGTCAGAGTTAGGCTGTGTGGCAGGCAGGGCTGGACCCCAGTGCAGGAGACGGGAGACAATAAACTAGACTTGATTTTCTGTAAACTGAAAACAGAAAACTGAAGCCCAGAAAACACAAAGGGACACTCAGAAAAAGGCACACACAGCTCACCAGAAACACACAACAACAAGACCTTAAATACACACACACACACACACACACACACCAGGTAATCAGGGAAAGAGACCGCTGGGGAGGATGAGGCACATGTGTACAAATTGACACTAATGACACGAAGGAAGTAAAACTCAACACAAAGCACACGGGACAAGGAACTGTCAAAATAAAACAGGAGGTGAATAAAAAAAAGACAGAAGTGGAGACCTAACACATGAGGAGGCAAGCATACTGAAGGAAAACAGACCCTACACAACAGAGAGGAACATGAAGAGACAACACAAGGAGAACCAAACACTGAAGCTATCAGGAACTTAAGGATACAAGATAAACACAACACACAGGAAAACAACAGGAAGTGAAACCAAACACACAGCACGAGACAAAGGGCCAAGACACAGGGAAGACTAGAGTGAAGTACAATAACGATAATCAAACACGGAATACAAAAACTATAACAAACCGAGAATCTCAGCAAACTAAGAAACACAAACTAAGAAACACAACTAGAAATATAAGAGAAACAGAACCTCAAAAAAAGAACACAAAACTCTGGGCCAACAGCCCAGGACTATGGCAAAAAGTCATGCATGCGATGCCTAAGAAAAAGACATTGTAGGGTTATGGTGCCACTCTGACAAGAGCAACAGTAAAGGACTGTAAGATGACACTGCTACACTGCTACATGACAATTTGTTAATAAGGTGTTTCCTTAAAGTCAGATGCAGTCCTGGTCCACATTCCCTCTTGGTGACCTCATGTAGAACAAGGCCAAGGCAGAAACAAGAAATCAGTCAGGTCAAAAGGTAGAAGGTAATCACCTGCCATTATATAATGAACTTAAAAAGGTTGCATGGTAATTATCCCATCTCCCCTTCAGACTAGACGACCTCCACGTCAGAAAAAACAAACAAGCCAATATGTCAAGGACAGGGCAGCATGAGTAGGTGGACATGTACCCGGGTAGTTGACAGGTTAAAACAAAAGATGGAAGAGAGTGATCAAACGGCCTGAGCCAATCAAATGGTCTATGTGTTATGGAAACAGACATTTAATGGGAAAGATGTGGGAAGAGAATGGATGGATGGATGGATGGATAAGTATTCTTATTCACTTATGCACTGGTCTCAATTACACCCAGGACCACTGCCATAATCTCAGCATTAAGGAGAAGTCGTCCTCCATGATATCAGCTTTCTAAGAAATTCAAGAGCCCATTTCACAGAAACTCTTAAATAGTAAACTATCAACTGGATTTCAGTAATTTAGGCCACCTTTATGTGTGCTTTATGTTCACAGGGACTAAACACATGAAAGAAAGAAGCTCCCACATGCTGAAGACATCAGGTAGAGAGAATAAAATCCACCTATATTACTCAGGATGAGGTCATACACAGGTAACCAGTTATTAAAGCAAACAAGTCAAGCAAGAAACAGGTAAAAGTAAACCAAATGCTAAAGATGGCACAAAAACAAGGAACAGGAGGAAAAACATTTGCGTCAAAGGCACAGTATGAACACAGATAAGCAAACACAGTGACGGGCAGCAGCTAAGGAGAGGGGCAGGACTACAAATACACAAAGATCAAATTAAACACATGGGTGCAAACACCGGGTGTGCTCATTTTCCTATGGCTTAAACACAGGCGAGCAAGAAGTGGTGATAAGCAACGGAGGCGCACACGTTTTAAATGGAGAACACAAACAAACCGGGGATCTGTCAGAGCAAGTCATCTTTATAGTGTCATTAATTGCGGAAATAACAATGCCACAGAGACAGAAAACAACACCAGCGATCACATACTGCCATAAAGCAGATAAACGGACTTTAGAAATCAATTTAAGGTGGAATTGTTGCCTGGCACCAACAGTTATCTCGTGTTTGTCTCATGTGGTCAAGAAATGATAATTTTGCTGTATCAGTTAACTGAGCGGGACTGATACGCCATTTAAATGCTGTGCAGACTCACTTGGGTGTACACTGGTGTTGTAATGGTGTACACCAAATCACAAGACATATAGAGAAGAAGTAAAACCAAAACAAGACACACACAAGGCGATACTTTCAAAATAAAATGCTACTTCAACATGTAAATAAAAAAAGGACCAGATCTTTGAAATCACTGCACTGGCACCGCATCTCTGAGTATTTAAAGCACACTGGATATAATCTATAACTTTACTTTAAAGCTTGTGTGAAACAAAATCTCTGTTTACACTACGTCCTGATAAATACTTTCTCACAGCTTGGTGATTCAGCTGCTCTCCATACTAAAGAACTGCTACCGTGTTCATGCTACTTAACCTGCAAAACTCCCACATAAATGTCCATGATGGTACATTGCTCTAACACAGTATGTTTGACAGTATATTTGTGTATCCTTTCAATATCTTTGCTCACCAGGAAATACAGAAACACGACAGGACAACATATAAGAACCAACCACGTGCGTTCTACTCAGAGAACCTCTGAGGCACCTCGCGTGCATATGTAAGCTTCACTCATGATTAACCTGCTAAAATATTATAGTTATTACTGCAAATGAGCACAATATATGCTTGTGCACGAACCCAATTCCAAAAAAGTTGGAAAACTGTGTAAAAAATGTGACTTAAAAACAGAATGCAATCATTTGTAAGTCTCACACACCCATATTTTATTCACAATAGAACACATCTTAAAACCACAGTGTAGCTGCCCCCTTTCTTTCTAAGAGTCCATAAAGGGCTGGGTACCAGTTGCTGGACTTTTGGGAAATTCACATCCTTGTCTGATAGAGGATTCGAATAGTCCTTGTCATTGTCATATGTTTTTTTGTTTCATGATGCTCTAAATATCTTTAGGTTGTGAAAGGTCTGGATTCCTGGCAAGCCAGTTCTACTACAAAGCCATGGTGCTGTAGTAGATGCAGTATGTGGTTTAGCATTGTCTTGCTAAAATATGCAAGGCTTTCCCTGAAAAAGATGTTATCTGAAACCTGAATATACCTTTCCAGATATGCAAGATGCCAATTTCACAGGCACTAATACTACCAGAGATACAGGCTTTTGAATTGAGCACTGAGAACAAGCCACACATTCTCTTTCCTCTCTAGTCTGAAGGATGCAGCATCCATGTTTTCCAAAGAATTTCAAATTTTGATTCATCTGATCACAGGACAGTGTATTTATACGTCCAATATATCTGTGAGTCCAATAATTTTTTTGATAATCTACTTGACAACAGCTAATTCTGCATTAGGTTTGGCCATAGGCATTTTCTTTTTGATAACTAAAATGACCTTCTGCACCATTAGAGGTCCTATAACCTCTAATAGTGGAACTGGGACTAAAATTGAATGAAGCTTTGTGTTAAAATTTGAATTTGACCTGTGCAGGCTGTCTTCTGTACACACTGAAACAGTCATGACCTTCAAAAAGGTTTTACTGAGACACTTCTAGCGCTGTTTCTCAGGAAAGGGAAAGCACCAGGATAGCGGGGAAAATGGCTTTCAGGTGAACTGCTAGCATTTAAAAACAGGGACTCACCCCAAGAAACAGTGAAGTGGAAGAGTTTCAGTCAAGAGGGTTTTTTGTTTCAGTTTTCTTTAAATTTCACATTTACGAAGAAACGAGAGTGAAATGACAGTAAATGTGTGACTGCGTTTCCACAGTGCTGCCTTTCTGTACTCACTTCCTCTTGTTGCCTTTGGTGTTGCTGTAAGCTCTACTTTTCAATAGTCTGATTTTCATGAATGAAATGAATACATTTATTAATTTTACTTAGTCTCTTACTTTGGCTCCTATATTTTTATCCAATAATTTACATTTGTTTAATGCCAGACCCCCATTTGTTTTCCTTCTCTTCTGTTCTTCATATTTTCTTCTATATATATGATATATTGTATCTGATGTGTTCCTGAGCTGTACCATCTTATCACATTTCCTAACTTGAGGATGCGGCCAAATTTCAATCTTAAAATGACATTTGTTTTTCCCTCATCATCCATCTGTGACAATGCTGCTCCCAATTTAGGTGGAGACAGGGTTGTAGGTTGTTTTGCGGTATTTAAAATTCAGCCGCTATGTATCTCAGTTACTGGTCATGCTGAATAATACACAAACCTTGCTCTATCAGAAAAATTGTTCCAGTGAAATCTGATCACGAACAAACAAACAAACATGCCTGATTTAAATCTGGCTGATCTCCCCTTCAAGGTTGTCTCCCTGAGCACCTCTGGACTGTTTCCGGCCCTGCTGCTGTTTTCGAAGCTCCCTGCACACCCGTCTGCTATTTTATGACGGACCACAAACCTGTGAAGAAAGCAGCCATAAACTTCTATGTTAAACTGACTCATCAGATGGCTGCCCCTCCCTCCATACAATATAAAGCGCCTTGAGGGGACTGTTGGCGTGATTTGGCGCTATATAAAAAAAGTTTAATTGAAATGAAGCTTTCATGTTGAACATGATCAAATCATCTCACAACAAGAGATGGGTTTCTGCCTACAAACCACAAACCAACTGGGAGGCTCTTGCCATGGTCTTTCTGATTCATGGGCTGGTACACCTGTTTTCCATAAATCCATTCACCTGCACATAAAAGAGCCCGTTCTCCATTGTTGCCAGATCATTGCAGGTATCAAAATGGTAACAAGTCAAGTCACTGAAAAGTTCTCAGTTAAATTATTCTCAGTGGACTTACCATTTCTCTCTGTCTGCCTCAGATTCCATCTGGAATTCCACCGTACTTTTCTTTGAACATGGAAAAAAAACCATTGTCTGCAGGATATGTCTGTTTGGAAAGATACTCACCTCCCTGCCTGTTTTTCCCACCTCTCCTCAGTTGGACTGCTCAACTCTGGTAATCTGTCTTAGCATCTGCTTTTGTGTCCTCAGATTTAGCCTTGATCTTGGCATCTCTAGAGGAAAACTCTGGAGTGTCTGAACCCGAAGGCATTGGTTCGGGTGTGTTTGTTGGTTTGTTTTTGACATTCATGGAAATTTCCAGGCGGTTCAGTGGGGTGGTTAACTGTGACATCTTTTAGAGTATATGGGAGGAACTTTGTGTGAAAACAAACCTAACTTGGGTACATGCCATTATCCCACACACTGGATTTAATACGGAGGAGTTTTTTCACCAGCGTGATCTGGCCTTATTTTGGCTTTCTGCAATGTTGTTTGAGTTCAAGTTGAAGGGTCCGCTTTTTAACTCAGTAGAAGAGAATCATTTGGTTCCAGGGTGCAGTCCTAAGGTACCAGGACTGCAGGGATGACACAAGAAGACGACTTTGAAAGAAAGTTTGGCCGAATTTACACCAGGGAAGAGTTTCATTTTATGAAAAAAGGGTCTCCACTTCATTCTTAGGTTATTGTACAAGGACTTTCACAGCTTAAATTAAAATCCCATTAAGTTTCAGAATAATGAGGCAACATTCAGACCTGGATCTTCAACTTAAGCAGATAAAATCAAAACTTAGTTCATGTCTAATTACAACAGGGAATACAATTCTTGGTTATTTAATGGGACTTAAAAGATGAAGGTTAAATCAATTTAAAAATACAAGGAACAACAGCTCATCTAATAATCTAATAATAGTCTTTCTGATGGCCACTGAATACATGATGACACAAACCAGGCACCATAGATATACTGTACGTAGCTGATTAATAAATGCCCAGTTTGCATCGGACCAGACTTTGTGGCTCGGCTAGTGCTGCAAAACAAGGAGCCAGGCGGTCTACTCAGAGCAGGAACAGAAGAATCAGGTTGTGTTTCAGAGATTAGAGAAAGAGATTAGAGCAGCAGCATTGCTGGGCCACAGCAGGAAATGCTGCTGGAGTCACTTCAAGGTTTCTTTAACCAAGAGCCAAAAACACAGCAGAGCTGCAGGCTGCACATGCACACACACTCATAGTTTCTCTGTGCTCAGACACACATTCTGAACACATTTGTGTTAAAGGGATGTTGAATCAGAAGCTGGTTTCTAATGGACCACTCCCTCTTGAGTGAGTTGCTCTCTGAATCTTATCAGAGTTTTTGTGGGTGTGTCTAAACAGCATGTCTACAAACACAGAATCAAACTGTAACTTCCATGTTCGCAGTATCAGTTCTCACAGAACATCCTGGGAAGATAGTAAGCAGCTGCTAGTGATGATTCCTCATATTGTTATCATCACATGATGCTTTAATGTTTATTAGATTTCCAAATTAAACCATGTAGAATACCAGAATACAGTAATTTACATGTATTTATATTTCAGTGAGTAGTTCCTAGAAGCTTTGAGGCCTGTTTTCAGCATTCCCAATATAGAATCATGTTCTGTGTTTCCAAAATTAACACCAAAGTCACAGAAATCTCATGCTCCTGAGAGGTTGGTGCTGTTAAAACATATAAAAACACACTAAATGTTACCTCTTTATTCTGAGATTCTCAGACTTACTATCTTGAAATCCTGAGAAAATAATGCGAAATTGACCAAACATGAAACATGATTTAAAGCCCTGCAGCTAGCCATGCCCCTGTAGTCTGAGTGTAGCTTAGCCACCGTTAGCTCTTCCCCAACTGATTGTCCCAAACAGCCGGGAAATCAGGCCGGCTCAGAGACAAGAGCTTCCAGGGGCCAGAGCAGGCAACATATAAGGAAATCTCTCCTGGTTGGCCGTGGATGACCCGGGTCCCCTGGGTCTTTCCCTGCTTGCCTCTGGATCCCGAGGGGGGTGGTTGCGGCTTCTTGCCCTCATTATTGAGTACGTTCCATAACAGAGGAACACACACACATTACTACAAACTACAGTACAGCAAGACTATATGTATGTGTGTATATGTACGTGTATCTATCTATCTTCTATTATTTTTTTCTGCTCTCTCCCTTTTTTTCCCCTCTTTCCCTCTCTCTATCTCTCTTCTTCTCTTCCTTCCTGCCTGTCAGACCTGGCAAGAATAAATAAAATAAAAATAAAAATACAAACATTAACAAGAATAGCCTATAGAAAAATTATAGAGCTCTTCTTGTAAAACCAAATATGATTGGTACAACAGTGCATTCGGATCATCATTCTGACTGTGAAAACTGCCAGACATGTCAGACAACATAGAAGGAAATCTGAAACTGCTATTAAGGCTATACGTAGATTT
This sequence comes from Pterophyllum scalare, assembly GCA_024447675.2. Classification (NCBI taxonomy): domain Eukaryota; kingdom Metazoa; phylum Chordata; class Actinopteri; order Cichliformes; family Cichlidae; genus Pterophyllum; species Pterophyllum scalare. The sequence continues at coordinate 13,635 of JAMQGT020007140.1, forward strand.
GGTAAAATAATAATTTTACATGTCGGCAATAGTGACACCCGCTTACGCCAATAGGAGGCCACTAAAGTTAATATTGAATTGAAGTGTAAATTTGCCAAATTCGTTGTTTTATTGATTATTTGGAGCACCTGTTGTATTATGTAATCAACACTCCACAGCGTAGTGTCACTGCGCTTCAAAACATTACCACATGCACTTCTTCAGTTGTTGATTTCAAATCACTATCAACACTTTTTTCCCCTTTATTTTCCCAGAGGCATCTCTCGATTCCTTTCGATTCCTGCTGACAGAAAAAAGGCAAACATATGACCCAGATAAATCGTTTACGTTGTTGAAAGTGGCCGCTGTCATGCATGTAGGCTTGAGCTAATTATAAACAGCTCTGTGGAGACAAACAAATATGGTGGTCGCTTTTGATGACGTCACAGGCCACTCAGTCTCTCTTAATCTCTTGTCTCTGTTCCACCCATTTTCTGAATCTTCTCATCAAGTTTGGGTGGATGGTGCTGTGAATCTCCATCAGATTGCTAAGCCATCCATGGAGGTAATTAGGCCCTCCCTGATAAACTCGTGTTCTTGGATCTCTCACTTTTTAACCCTGTTTCTCCATCCTAGTTGTGTCCAGCCTGAAAACCTTGTCTCAAGCTTTCTTGCACTTGTGAGGAATTCCCCTCAAACCTCCAGCCATTCTTACCCGAATTTGTCTCTAAGACTAAGACTGCAAAATTAATTCCAGTTGCCTTCATGTTGCCAGACCCCACTCTCAAGCCACTCACCTGTTTACAGTTCAATCAAGTCCCCTGTTCAATAAACTTTTTAAACCTGCTGTCGGTGTGCTGAGGCCGTTCTTTGAGTCTAAACAACCTCAAAAAAAAAAAAAAGATGAGATTATTAGGGTCTTTACCCACAATACAAAGCGCCTTGAGGCGACTGTTTGTTGTGATTTGGCGCTATATAAATAAAATTGAATTGAATTGAATTGAATTATTAGCAGAATTAATTGCACAGAACCCCCTTTGTCAGATAATTGCTTCAAACTGCTCCTGAAGGCACCAACACCACAAACATGGTCAGCTGGTCCAGTTCAGCGACACATATTAGCTGAGGTGATGCCTAGCTGACAGGTTGCGGCCACAGTTACTAATAACGATAACAAATGAAACAGGTGAGTTAAAAATAATTTATCCTGCTGTGCAGTCCTCGATTAGCTACAGAGAGCAAAACTATTTTATGACAGGTTTTAAACATGTTTATTTCTGCTGTGAAGTTGGAAATTTTAACATGATAATCTAGGGGATTCACTCACTTTTGGAGCCAGCCTCAAGTGGCCATCAGTGGAACTGCAGATTTTATCATTTGGCGTTGGATTCATTGTTAAGGAACTTCTAAAGGTCCCTCTACGGAATCCTAGAGACTCTGCATTCGGAATATTGCTCCTCTGCATCTTTAGTTTCTCTTTAACCTCATTTTCAAAGTGGTCACACCCCCTGGTTGTGGGGGCAGCAGTCTAAGCACAGATTTCCCTCTCACTGGCCCCTTCCTGCTGCTTTTCCAGGGGGACACCAAGGCGTTCCCAACCCAGCCGAGAAAGATGTAGTTCCTTCAGTGTGTCTTAGATCTGCTCCTGGGCCTCCTCCCAGTACAGACATAGCAGCATTGCAATTTCCTCAGGAAGAGAACTCAAAGGCAGAGGTAAATCCAAAATCCTAATGACCCTCCTTGAGGTCAGACAAGGGGAAGTCAAAGGAAAAATATTAGCACTGCAGTTTTTGCCCCTTTAGCAGGAAACAGGGGAATACATATATACTCTGCATAACTGAGCTGATGTTTAAAGTAACAATAAGACCAAGAATTACAAAATAAACTATGTGAAACCATAAAATTCATGGCTGGGTTTAGTCTCCCCCCCCAGGGAATAACATATCACTGGATGTCATCTTTAAACATTTGATAAACCACAGCCCCATCACCAGAGAGTCTTGATAAGAGGAAAGAAGAAAAAAATAAAAAAAAATGCTGCACACCTTTAAACTTTGGAATCTTGCGAGAGCTGTTCGAGGATGAAAATGAATTCAAGAAATGTAAACAAAAGCGGCGCAGAGCAAACATTTATATGAAACGTGGAGAGTAGAAAGTATGAACAAACTGAGAAGATGAAATGTTTGTGTCTGACCCCACTCATTTGGACGAGCAGCTGCGATGGCCAAAAAAGGGAAACCAAGTCACTCCCTTCTTTGTAACCAGCGTGATGGAAGAGGCTCTTTATTTTTCTCTGCCTGTTACTCTCTTGTTCTACAGAGCAGCTAGAGTTACAGAGAAGCCTTTGTTTCTCTTTCACTGCAGAACAGAGGTTTCAAAGCATTTTTTTAACCAGTGTTTCTTCTGTCAGATAGCCAGATAAGGTCAATGCTTGCAGAATTAAAATGTTCCATAATTCAGGCTCCTTATGATATATGAACAAACCCCTTTGTAAAGACCTTAAGAGTATAGATGGGAAAACACAATTTACTGTAAAATTTGCATCCCGTAGATATCACCATGAATATTCCCTAGTTTATTACTTTCATATTGCATAAAGACATTTATTTTATTTATTTATATTTTTTATTGTATGCTTAAATATGGGCGCACAACATTTATTTTGTGAAAGACGTCAGGTCTGTATCCTACTTCTGTGGGTGTACAGTCAGACTTCTGCCGCTGCTTCTGAACCTGCTTTCCCAGTCCTGATATTTGGCCGTCTATCTGTCATGTCTTCTCTTTGCACAGGGACCTAAAATCAAGCTGGAGGCCAAACTTGAACAGAACGTGTGTGGAACGGGCTGGAGGTTTAAGTCGACAGACGGACAACTTCTCTGATTTGTGCTCAGTTGCGCGGAAGATGAGTCAAACGTCCCCATTCACGTGAGCCTGAAGTAGAACGTTATCGGATAAAGTTGTGATATCCGACTGGAGTTTTGGGTTTTTTCAAAGCCAAAGACAAAAGTAAAATGCTTTTGATTTAAGTGCCTCACCTTAATGAGACGAGGAACATTACGAGACACGCTACGCCCTGCTGAGCGAATCTTTCCAAGTGTTTTATGGGTGGTTGTCGTACTTCACTCCCTCCACCACACGTGGTAACTCTTGCGAGAAGCAAAGCTATTTTAGTGAGTATGATCTCACGAGTGTTAATGTGTCATTATTTCCATATCAAACAACAGTCATAATAACCACACTTACGCTGACATTCTTTCAAACACACTAGACTTTTGTGTTACAGTGTCACACCTGCTCTGGATATTTGTTCCCCTTTTGCGTTATTGTTTCGTCATTCAGTTTAATTTCCAGTAGTCTGCAGATGCCTTTGCATGTCTCTTCCTGTCAGGGACAAAAGAATTTGCCTGTATGAGGATCAAGTACAAGCTGGAAGGTCCCCTCACAGAAGCTCAAGGTTTGAGTCATCTGAGTTACTTCATGCTTTAAGATTTAAGACAGCAACATACAGGACAGTGTTCTTTCAAATGTGCTGCGTGTCTTAGGGTAGGTGGGTGGAGGGATGTTCACACTTGTATGCGAGCTGCATTTGTTGTTTTAAAGGTGTAAACCTCTAAAAGTAGGTTAAAGGATCTGCTGACCCACAAACAGAAGAAAAAAACAACCTTTCATCTGCAGAGCAGCAGAGTGCAGCGACATGCAAGCAACAGGGGATGTGTTAACCTCTCTAAGCTCCCTTTCAAAGTTATCAAACTGATACATGCATTACACTGCTGGTTCAGAGTGTGCCGAGTTCAGTTCACAGAGAAAAAGTCAGTTTTTCTTCAGCTTACTGTTTTTTCTTATTCACCCACTGAGCTGAATTAAAGGACCTGCTGCAGATCTTAGGCCTGTTTTTGCCTTTGTGATCTGCAGCGATTCTGATGATTGCATATTTTCAAGTTTCTGCATTTATTGGTTTAATTCTATGCGTTCTCATTTTATTTATTTCTTTTTGTGTGTGTAAAAGCTGCATTTGAGCATCAGTAGTTTATGAGGGCACTCCCACAGAAGAGAGATTAAACCTGAAAAGTCTTTTTTTTAAAAAAAAAAAAAAGAATTAATAAATAAAGGACACAACACACGGGGAGTCAAGCAGTTTACATTAGAGTGGCCAGGCTGATGGTCTCTCACTCTTACCACTTGATTATACAGGCACGCATGCCATATAGAAAATGTTTCGTGTGGTTACTGTGGGGTTTATACAGTATGCTGAGTCATCAGCAGCAGCAACAGTGGGTGATGCGATGTTCTTTTCATGCCATCAGTGACAGGAAAAGACTGGTATTTGCGATATATGCTGTTAAATGCACACTAGTATGCATATTTTCAAATGACAGTCTTTGAAAATGGAATCAATCAGAGAGCAAAGGTACACATATACAATCCTGATATGTGAGCCACCCACTGACATAACAAAGGCATCACATCACTCTCTAACAGTTAATGACAGGCTGATGCGCACTGATGTGTGCTGGCTTCGCATGAAAAATTGATCATACTTCAGGTTTCATCACTCTGATGAACCTTTCATCATGCTGTATATGTACACTTTCTAGCTTACTAAACTTGTTATAGATAGTGACATCATCTAACCAACCCTAATCATACAATAACCTAAATAAGAATTTCACTGACCTCAGTTTGCAAATTTAAAAATTAAACATTTTGAAAAATTTCAAAAATTAAAAAGTGATAATATCTTGTAATATCTTCCATTAACAGTCTACGAGCTGAAACTTTGAGTTCTCAAGTATTTCAGTAAGGTTTCTCACATGATGTCATGTGCACATTGCTCAAGAATTGTCCCACATATTGGATGTTGCTAGAGAAAAAAAAAAGTGTATTTGCCAACTGGTTGGGAGTAGGTCCTGGAGATCGCCTGCTGTTGCTGCGTGAAACTGGTTGCAAAGAAGGTGCTGCACCAAAAACCTCCCACTAATGGTTTGGTTTCAAGCAGAGTGCCACAGTTGCCTGTTGTTTTTCCTGTCTGCAAACTGTCTCCATTTCTGATTTGTGTCACACTTTTCACAGTTGCACTTACAGCTCAGACAGTAGTTGAACAGCGTTTGTCACTTCCATTCAAACTACGACCACAGCAATCTCCTAGAGAACAAAGCAATCACGGGGGGCTTTTTGCCAACTGCTTGAGGAATACATATCTTTCTCCAACAACATGTGGTTTCCAGCAAGGTCACTTACTGGTCTGTAGGCCTGTGTGACTGGGGTCTTAGCAGTCATTTTCCCAGCCACTGCCATCCACCTCCAGCGACCACTTGCAAAAACCTAATTTTCCCCTCATGATCGATGGTTGCAGACCAGCCTCTAAGCTTGTGCATCTGGGGTCTCTCATACTCTACGATTAAATAATAAAAGAAAGATTATTCTGAAAGTGCTTGGTGTCACTCTGTAGGCCTATAAATGAAGAGCACATCTTAGCTGGCTGAACAGGCAAAAAAACCCCAAAAAAAACAACCCTGCAAGATTTTCTATAGAGACAGGAAGTGCACTCTGATATACAGCTTCAGTCAAATGGTAAGGAGAAGGTGCTGTCCTTAAACTATTTCATCACACAGACCCACACACGTACACCCTGCCTCTGAAACCACCAGCAGACCTTTTTCTGTAACACACATAAATAAAAGGTCACTGTGTGCATCTTGACTTTTCAGTTTCATATCATCAGAAGTTGCTATTCTGAGTCACGCAATACTCTGGGGCCTCTGGTTCTATAACAGTGGGAGAGATGTGTCTATTTTCTAGCCTTTTGTATATGGCAGTTATGATGTCTGGTGTACTTTCACTGTGTGGTTCTGTGACAATACGGTTATTTGGTTTTAATTTCAGTTCTTACATTCTTCTAGTTTCCTTGTCTTACTTGCTTTCACATCCTGTTTTATCCACATCCTATTTGCTAATTGCTTTTCCTTGTGTCCACCCTGTGGATTTACTTCCTGTCTCTGGCTCCCTCTCCCTCATTTTTTCAGTCTGCACATCCTCAACCCCTCTCCTCCCACTTTACTCCCTCCTACCAGGGATACGAGCAGGGGAGGCGACACGAGGAGAGAGAAGTGGAGGAAAGAGGCTTTAAACAAAATCAGACTTCCTTCCCTTGGAGACTTATTTTTATAGCCATGCCAATAAATACCCACGAGGGTTGACATAGACTGGACTCCCTGTTTTGAAGCTTCAACGCCAGTTATTTGGTTGCCATCGTGGTTTTTAGAGAACCAGCAAGCCACAAAATTAGTCAGATAATCCATGAAAATGCTCCAAATGCACCAACACCACAAACAGAGTGAAGAGGTCCAGTTTAATGGCTCAAAGCTAACACTAACTGACTCCAGCTGACACCAAGGCAGCCACGCCCTTAACTATGGCATGCAGATGAATTATTTATTTTAAAAAAAATCACCACACTCTAGGAGTTGTTATGAAGGAGGAAACTAGCCAAAGAAACCAAAACTGCTTTTGTCCAGGGTTGTAAATAGGCTCTTTAAAGCTTCAAAGCTCATCATTTTAACATGGGAATCTTTGGGGACTGATCAGAGCCAGCTCCAAGTGACAGTTTTTGCCTCTTCTGGGTTGGCATCATTTGTCAGCTCTGGAGGTTGTGCCTTGGTCTTGCATTTCCGGCTACACAAAGGTATTCTACCTTTATTATCTCACACAAACAGTGCAGGGGAGAAAGTTTATTCGTGCAGTTAATAACCTTAAATAACCGAAACATCATGAATGGAGAGGACAAGCTGTTTGAGGAGTCCTTCTCCCGCCTTGGTTTGCATTCCTGGTTAGAGCTCCACCAGGAAGCCTCCTCTCTTCTCTGTCCTGCAGATGCACTTTAGAAATTGAAACATCTTTCAGCATGATGTTCTCTAATTGATTTATTTATGTGATGCAGGCGGGAGGACAGAGGAGAAAAGAAGGCACAAATGAAAAGAATGAGAAAGCTTCCTGACTGTCTCGACTTATGTTCAGTCTTTTCTCATATCGGTTGGCAGTTCTGCCTTCAGTCAGTTCTCTTGAATGCTTTGTGCTTTTGATGGTATCTGCTCTGTGTTCTTGAGTCGTTTTTGTTGGTTCTTATCAGATTGTTCTTTTTTACCTTTAAGGGTAACCAAGCAACCGTTTTACAAATGGTCTCATGCCTTGGCGACAGAACAATCATGTATTGTTATTTAGCCTCTCTGTGCCCTCCCTATTATAACTCCAGGATCCTCAGAGTGGGAACCACTGCTTTGGAGAGAGAGAGTTAATGTTACATAAATGAAAAACCCTCAACATAGTATTAATAATAAAGATGAGTAAAAAATTAAGTTACATTTTCTGTGATTTCAGTAAGTGTTGCCAATTAAAACATCTCTTTGATTTTTCTCTCTTTCTAATCACTGTTCCAAAAGAGAACATTTGTTCTCTGAGAGCTGTCAAAAGGCATTCTGGGAAATGTGGGAAACAGTCTTGGATGCAGTGAAAAACAAGGTAATGGATGTACTATGTAATCAGTTACTCTTTAAACACAAACCAGGAAATCCAGTCAGACTGGGTTTCTTTATACTGCTCTGAAGCACCGTCACTTCATGTGAATGTCCACTCTCATGCATGCTAAACTGGATTTAAGTGACTGTCTACAACTTCTAAATACACTCCTTCCTCCCCTGAGATGAGCCCAGGGATAGTGTGCTGGTAAAGGCTACAAAGATCATGTACAAGTATATTCCTCTCAGTGGACAGATTTTCACAACATTTACTTCACGTAACGTCCCTGCAGCCGGCCGCACTGTCTGTGCATCAGCATTAAGATTACATGTTGCCCTGCAGAGCAAATGCAGATGTTGCTTTTATCAGATCTTGTGGTGGATTCATGGTAAACATTAACATGACACTTTCTCTACGGGTGAAATCAGAAAAGCACCTCGCGTTTGCGTTCAAATACAGACACAGCTTAACAAGTAAACACAATATGAGATGTATTTTAGCTTGCTGCTTCAAAGACATTCAGGCACTTATTTTTAGATCAGATTCCATCCCAATCTAAAAGCGCTCGACGGCATCGGGGTTGCGCAGAGGAACACTGACTTGTTGAAAGAGCACAGTTGGAGGCACACTTAACTAAAATATCTCTGCATGCTGTCATTATCTTTTTCATGAAAAGCAGCCTCAGACAAAAGCACCCCAGAGGGGTTGCGTCATCAAATTGCCTGTACAAACAAATCTGACTTGCGTACAGTATGACTCACAGTACTGAACTTTACACGCCGATTGAAACTGTCATGTCGGGCGATGTGACGGGCAGAGATGGACCCAGATGCAGGACTCCGGATACTGACATAACTTAAAAGGTGTTTTTTGAGATGGACAAAAAACAAAATCATGCTGGGAGGGAAACAAAGAGCAGAAAACAAACCCGAAGCAAGGTAGACAAAAACACCATCATGGCAGCAGCATCAAGAACATGACAACAAGCAGAGAAAACACAGGACTTAAATACACCAGGGGATAACGAGGGAAAGTGGAAACAGCAGGTAACACATCTGAACACAATGACACTGAGAGACAAGGGGAGCAAAACTAAATACACTGCACAAGAAACAGGACCCTACCAAAATAAAACAAGAAGCAGGACAAGGGAACAGAGACGGTGACTTGACACAAAACACAAGGAACTAGAAATAAACTGCAGACCAAAAACAAAAGAACAAAAAACACTGGGCCACCGGCCCAGGACCATGACAGCTTCAGACTCATTCAGATTCTCCAAAGATGGACGAGTGCAAGCCAAATAGTCTAAAAATATACATATCAAAGATGGATATATCCACTGTGACAGCACAGCTTTCTGCATTCTCAACCCTGAACCACAAGTTACGACATTTGGACGCAAGGGTGGAGAGCCAAGTTATCAGCTATAACATTAGAATTTCACTCACCAACACTGAAGCACAGACTTCTCGAACAGCCTGCATAACACAGCCCATTCTCATCCCTGGGTGCATCAATTAGTCCTGCTTTGTCAAAGCTGCCGGCGTGGCTAATTCATGCAAAAAGTGTGCTTTTGCATATGTGGTGCGCTGCACTACATTAAGGCATAAATGAGTTATGGTCAGTCCCAACACATTTATCAACAAGCGGGGGTGCAGTTATTATTATTATTTTTTTTAGGGTTGTGTTTTAACTCAGAACAAACATTTTGCTTATTTTAATTAAATTGTTTTTTATTGCCTGAACCTTAAAAAGTCGCTTTTGTGACCTAAGCCTAACCAGCGAGTGGAAGTGAAAGCAAAAACCAAGTGCAAAACACTGAAGTACCAATGGGATGCAAACCAGGATGTCCTGGCTGATAACCTTGGACGAGTGCCACCGCCACTGCACCTCCAGCTTCACAAGGGCTTTGCAGGTCTGTTAAATCTGTTTGTGCAAGAAACAGGGCAAACATGGTGAAGAGGTCGGGTTCAGTGATGACATCCACTGACATGAACTGGCCTGTACAGTTGGCATGAAGAGAAAAGCTATCCTCATTGGCCAAAGACATTTTTTTTTTGTACCATCATCCATTTTCTTCTGCTTATCTAGTTCAGGATCACAGTTGGGCTGGAGCCTATCCCAGCTGAAAAGCAAAACTGGACAGAGTGCATCCTAAATTTCAAAATAAAGCACTTCCTGTCCAAGGGGCAGTATTGTTTGGAGTGTTCATGAGCTTGGCAAGATGATAATTACACCGAGAAATGTACAAATAAAAATGGGGGTGGTAGAGCATTTGGCACACATTTAGAGCCAGAGAGATGAAGCCCTGAAGAATGCTATGTGAGGTTAGACCTTCTCTCTGATATCTTGTATCCTCTGATTTTTTCAGAACTGTCTTTCTAGTTCTGCTTACTATTCGTGTACATTTTTAAGTTTTCAAGCATCTCGTTTGCATAATATATGACAATCACGCTGTATCTTGGCTGCAGCTGGTTAAGGATGAAGGTCAATCATTCTGCATACCTGTAAATTAAACAGCCAAAGCTACAGTATGTAGACACTTGAACATTACACCCACACATCACTGCTTAGCATCTGAGAAAAAAGATTTTCAGCATTATTTTTACATACAAACTGTGCCATTTATAGTATTCATTTCAACATGAAACTAAATAAATAAAAAAAATCCATCCCTTCTTTTTTCACAAAAGATTTCAAGATAAAAAAAAAAGATTTCATATGCCTTTATGCATTATTTTTTAGCGTGGTATCCATATTTGTCTGAGTCTCAGATTTAGACTGCAATCAGCCTCCCATTGAAAGCACGGGCTCTGTAACACAGTGAGTTATTTGAGGAAGTTAATGAGCAGGGCTTGTTGACGTGAGGGTGGAGTGTTCATTTCAAACACAAACAAGCTGTAAAGTGCTGCTGTTAAGTGGGAGGTTAGCAGACAACAGAGGCACTCACTGCTGAGTGTCTCTCCGCATCAGTGTTCGTTCCTGTGGTGGACTTAAATTGGTCTGTCTGCACCTACGAGGATTTACAGTGCACTGGCTCCACGAGTGAGTGATTGTACCTGTGTATTTCTCTGTAATCAGACGTAAATTTTTACCTCTCGTATGTGTGTGTCTCTATATGTGTGTGCGCGCGTGTGTGTGTGGTGGTGGTTTTGGGGGGGTATTGCGGTAAGGGTGTGGATTTCCACTGAACAGCAACCCTCTTCCAGAAAGGCTGTTGGTTGTTGTTGTTATTTTTTAAAAAAAAACCTTTATTTTACCAGGTAAAAAATGTTTGAGAGCCAGTTCTCATTTACAAACACGACCTGGTTGTGCTGGTTCTCTGTTTGTGTTTTTGATTTGCAAATGGTTCGAAAAGTATTTCTGAATGTAAGAAAAATATTTCTGGCTAATATGATCACAACAGATATATATAATTCACTTTTCCTGAAGTCTGTCTATTTATGATTCAAGATTTAGACAACACAATATCCGTGGAAGGATTAAGACAGGAAACAAGTAGGGTCCTTTTTTTAAGCTTCAGCGTCTTCAAATATATGATAGATTAATCTGATAATTATGCCACCTGTTTGAAAAAAAAAAAAGGCCTGTTAGCAGGAGAAAAGAGCATCCAGATAACTCAGAAACGCTGCCCCTTGTAAGAGACTAAACTCACACAGTGCACGATACCAGTGTTTTTCCTACACAGGGGAATTTTAAGCCCCTAAGAGGCTTTAGTCAGAGCCAGAGGAAAATCACAAGCATTGTAATAACATTTTTAAATTAGTTTTGTTAATTGAGGTTTCATTTTCCAAAGCATAATATGTATTTTTTTTAAAATCAAATACATGATTTGTGACCGAACGGTTGCAGCAAAAATGAAAGTGAAAGCTTACAAGATGTTAGTGAGACCAGCTATGACGTACGGTTTGAAGACGGTGGCTCTGAAACAAAGACAGGAAGTCAAGCTGGAGGTGGCAGAGTTGAAGATTTTCATTGGGAGTGACCAGGATGGACAAGATTAGAAATGAATACATCATGTTCAGCAGTTTGGGCGGGAACAGCAGACATGCTGGACAAAGGATGTTGAATATAGAAGGAGGAAGGTGAGGCCACAGAGAGGTGGATGTACTGAAGGAGGACGTGGCGTGACAGAAGAGAACGCTAGCGGATAGGGTGAGATGGAGGCAGGTGGTTGGCTGTGGCGACCTTTATCAAATTCTCAGAAACAAGAAGCTACTTTCGGCTGCTCGCTTGCCACCAGGGGTTACCACAGCAGGAAACTCCACATGTTTGAGTTGGCAGAATTCTATGCCGTACGCCCTTCCAGACACTGGTACGCCTTACCAGTACCAGGTTGGACATCCTTTTACCTTCAGAACTGCTTTAATTCTTCATGGCATAGATTCAGGTAGGCTAAGGTACTAAGGGGACCAAAGTGTCCCACACCATTACACCATCACCAGCTGCCTGAATCACTGATACATACTGTAGCAGGATGGATCCATGCTTTCATGTTTAGCCTACCATCTGAATGTCGCAGCAGAGATCGAGGCAGACCAGGCAGCATTTTTCCAGTCTTCTGTTGTCCAGTTTGGTGAGACTGTATGAACTGTAGCCTCAGTTTCCCATTCTTAGCTGGCAGGAGTGACACTTGGAGTGGTCTTCTGCTTCAAGGTTTGCTGTGTTGTGCATTCAGAGATGCTCTTCTGCATACCTTGGTTGTAGCGCCATCTTGTGGACAGATGACATTTGTGCTATATAAACCAACATCAACGTCTTCATCTGTGCACAGACTGTGATGTCGGGCTCTTTATTACTTATTAGAATAAGTCATAATACAGTAGCTGTGCCAGGAAGTGATGAACTGAAGAACCAGGTGAACAATAAAGTCTTTAAAGTTTTGCATCACATCAGAGCCCAACTTTTCTTTTTTGACTTTTCTTCAATGATTTCTTTGAGTGCCACCTACTCCAGAGATGTTATCAAACAAAAATCTATAAAGAACATAAAAAATATACTAAAATGCAACACTACTGTGAGAAAGGACATGCTCTCAGTGCTTCTGTTTATTTCTAAGATGATGGCTGCACATAAGAGCTCTGAAACTTTAAACTGGATACATTTAAACATTTAAAATTACTCTCCCACAGCCTGATAAAGGAGACGGTTAAGTTGTTTCAAGACTTACTGAAAACGTGGCACTTCCAGCTGAATCTAGTTCTGTGAAAAACTCAGTTTATTAAGCAGTGACCTGGTCAGCTGCCTGTGTTTAAAATACCTATAAATGATCAATTTGTTTTACCATATCAATCAGCATTTCAAGCTTATATTGTTCTTCGCATGTTTTACTGTTTCTAAAAAGTAACTAAATTGAAATTGGGACCCAGTTTGTTCCTACTCAGTTGGGTTTCTGTATTTTTCCATGCCAGCAAGTCCTATCAAAAGCCCCAGTGAACAACAAATGAATAAGACATACCAGAATTTGGAAACACGGGCAGATAAAAATGGTATAAATGTAATAAACACTTTCTATTCTCTCCTAAAACTGTTATCTGAGAAAGCATTTCTCAACAAATGTCCCAGTTTCAAAATAAAATCTTAAAATTTTTATTTTTCTTCTTAATACATATTATGGCAATCTCATGGACCTGCTTAAAGTCTGTTGGGTAGCTCAGGTCCAAATAAAATGGCAAGCACATTTGCAATGCTACCAAGGTTGTGAAATACTCTCACACCTTCGATGATGACTCAGATACCTTCCAGGTCATCTGTGGGTTCTGCATGTTCACGTTTCATGGTGAAACATCATCACCATAGCTTCTCGGTCGGTTGCATTTCTAGATTTGGCACTACCTGCTGTTGGTATCTCGATAGCTTTTGTCAATCGTGCATATAAAAAGGCTTTACAAAAAAATGAGTACTGAGAAAATAAGCAGCACTATAGCAATAAAGAGTAGATTTTGATTCATAAGTATACACGTCATAACTTCTAGCAATGTCACAAAGTTGCTTTTCGTGCTCTGATATTGTAAAAATAACAAGGACTTCATAAGTTTCAATCATTTCTTTTTACTAATAAATAAAAATTTTGCTTTGGCAGTTGTGCCACTGCCTTTGACAACCTTTGACCATGACTCTATTTGAGCATCTTTCTGTGTGTGATGGAAGCATATGTTACAGATATGACAACATTTTATATTTTTCTCATTGTCAAATGTTTGGATACAAAACAAAAAGAAACTGAATTAGTAACACGTATTATGTGTGTATTTAAAACCTGAAAAATTATATTTTCTGTATAGTACTGTGCAATGGTCTTGAGCTACTCCTCATTTCTTTAGATTCTGTTAGACAAAGAGGAAAAAGGTCGGTGAAACCTCAGCCTTTTCTCCCAGCTTCTTCCCCTTAAAAATGGCTTCTTGACAGCCGCCTTTCTGAGACCATTTCTGATGAGGACTGAAAATGAGGAAAAAAGCAGCCAAAGCTTTGAAACTTTCTGAAACCTTTAAAGACCTTCAGAAGGCCTGGATACTGATATCACTCAAGGCCGGTTCAACAAAATTGCAAGTCTGGCTACTTGGAGGGCAGCACAGTGGTACAGTGGTTAGCATCATCCGGGTGGGGCCTTTCTGTTAGTGGGGTTAGGTTAATTGGTGATTCTAAATTGGCTGTGAATGTGAGAATGAATGGTTGTCTGTCTTTCTGTGTTAACCCTGCAACAGGCTGGCCTGTACCCAGCCTCTCACCCTAAAGCAACTGGGATAGAAACCTATGCAAGGAGGGTTTTAATATTTTATTATGCACCAGTTAACTAGAGATCAACCAGTGCACAAGCAAACTGTTTAGGCTCCCAATTATATGAATGTATGTGTGTGCTTCTGAGCATGTGCAATGTCTGAAGTACAGGAAGTCTTCTGGGACATTTTTAGTAAATTCAATTCAATTCAGTTTTATTTATATAGCACCAAATCACAGCAAACAGTCACCTCTAGGTGCTTAGTATTGTGAGGTAAAGACCCTACAATAATTACAGAGAAAACCCGACAATCAAAACAATCTCCTTGGGGGACTTGGTGACAGCGGGAAGGAAAAACTTCCTTTTAACAGGAAGAAACCTCTGTCAGAACCAGGCTCAGGGAGCAGCAGTCATCTGCCACGATCGTTTGGGGGGGAGGGGAGAGAGACAGGACAAAAGACACACTGTGGAAGAGAGCCAGAGATTTGTAATAACTCATGATTAAATGCAGAGTTGGGTATAAGCAGAGCAAAAAGAGGTGAATGAAAAGAAACACTCAGTGCATCATAGGAACCCCTCGGGAGCATAGACTTATTGCAGCATAACTAAGGGAGGGTTCAGGGTCACCTGAAACAGCCCTAACTATAAGCTTGATCAAAAAGGAAACTTTTAAGCCTTATCTTAAAAACACAGATTGTGCCTGTCTCCTGAATCCAAGCTGGGAGCTGGTTCCACAGAAGAGGGGCCTGAAAGCTGAAGCCTCTGCCTCCCATTCTACTCTTAAGTATCCTAGGAACCACAAGTAAGCCAGCAGTCTGAGAGTGAAGTGCTCTATTGGGGTGATATGGTACTATGAGGTTTTTAAGATAAGATGAGACCTGATTATTCAAGGTCTTGTATGTGAGGAGAAGAATTACCATATGGACCACATTAATTGTGCAATTCATTCAGCTTGGTTAAGTTGTTTCAAATTAACTTGGTTTTTGTGGCCTTAACAAGTGCATTTTTAAGTTAAACTTGCTCAAGGGCTCTAGGTTTAAAAAACTAATACAGATATATTGATTACACTGGAAATAGGTATATTTAATTGATTGAGCAACTCATCAAGTTAATTTTTTGGAATGTACCCCAGTAAGAAGTGAATCACCTACATAGTAAAGAAAACCCAGGGTTCACACTGAAGTTACCTGGGAAAGCCAAAATCCTGCCTCACAGTACGGGAGTCGGGAGTGTTTCCTGTGAGAACTGTAAGATATCAGGTGGTTTAGTAAACCACTGTGGCTTGCAGCACAAACACAGAGCAGGATCGTGACTTTACACAGCCACTCTGCTCCGTGTGACGGAGAAGCGGGCCAAGCTTGTGATGACTGTTTACTCAGCCCCACTCTGAGTGAACACTGCCACTATTCATCCCATGCCAGTACTGGCAAACTGGACACACACACACACAGAACCAGAGACACACACACACACACACACACACACACACACACACACACACACACACCATCCGTCAATCTATTTTCTTCCAGGTTTCTAATTCAGGGTTGCAGTTCTTGTCCAAGTTGTACGGCCTATTTAAATGCATGATAGGGTATAAGACTGACCCTAAACAGATGGATGAATTCACATTATAGTACTTCTGCTTGGGCCAGGTGAGCAGCAGCTTTTGGCACTTCAGGACATTTTTTTAATCCCAGTTTAACCTCTAAACCGCTGCAAAAGCCGCCCAAGATAAATTTCAATGGGAAACATGAAATTTCTTATTGGAAGTTTAACATTAGCTCTCATTTTAAGCTTATCTGTCCTGTTTCACATCTGTACTGTAGCTCAGCAGACTGTGCCTGCTGTTTTTCTTTAATCTTTTTTAATGGTTTAACTTGTGTCTGCCTTGTGCTGCACTCCGGTCAGTGTTTGTCGTGCCTAAACCTGTTACATAAATAAATAGACTTGCCTTCCTCTCTCTCACACAAAGAAGAGTTTGTGCATTGAAAACTTTCACCAGAAAACTGCTGGAACACTCTTGAGGGCAGAGTGTTCCAAGAACTGCTGGAGAAAAACAAAAACACCCTAGTTCCAGTAAGAACGATGTCAGGGTAGACAAAATTATAATGATGATAATAATAAATAAATAAAAGTGTCTGTAAATCTGCCAAATCACTACTTTAAAAAAATGCTTTGATTTTAAGTTCAAACACATGTTTTTTCTTTTTTAGTAATAATGGCTCACATGTTTAGTGTGGAAAAATACAACATTTCAAATGAACAGAACTTTCATGGGAATTTTGTGGACACACAAAAGCCGCTTATTGAGTCACATCCTTATCATGGAAACGGAAAGAAAAGTGCAACACCGCCATCTAGTGGACAGATGACATCGTCTTTGTGCACAGACTGTGACGTCGGGCTGAATACTGATCTCATGGCCTCCATATCAGTAAACAAAATGAACTCAGATCAGATATCATTTTCTGTCACATTAAACATTATCATCCCTGCAGAAAAAAAATAAAATTTATTCCACCTTTATGAGATTTTCCACATCTTTGTTGTTACTTAAAGATCTATGGAAGTGTCCTTTGCATCCAAAACATTTACACTCACCTGCCACTTTGTTAGGTACACCCTTTCAGTTGCTTGTTAATGCAAATATCTAATCAACCAATCACGTGGCAGCAAGTCTATGCATGTAAGTCCGTAGACTTCTTTAAACTGAATCAGAATAGGGGAAGAAAGGTGATTCAAATGACTCTGAACATTGCACGGTTCTTGGTATCAGATGGGCTTTTGAATCTACTGGGACTTTCCCTCACAACCATCTCTAGGGTCCGAAATAGAGAAAATATCCAGTGGGCAGCAGTTCTCTGGGTGAAAATGTCTTCTTGATGTCAGAGGTCAGAGGACAAATGTCACACTGCTTTAAGCTTACAGGAAGGTAGCAGTAAATAATTACTTGTTACACACAGGGTATCCAGAAGAGCATCTCTGAATGCACAGTGCATCAAACCTTGAAGCAGATGGGCTACAGCAGCAGAGACGATACCGAATGCTAATCCTGTCAGCTAAGAACAGGAGGCTGAGGCAACAGTTCACACAGGCTCACCAAAACTGGACAGTAAAAGATTGGAAAAACGTTGCCTTGTCTCAGGAGTCTTGATTTCTGCTGCAATATTTTGATAGGGTCAGAATTTGGAATAACAACATGAATGCATGGATCCATCCTCCCTTGTATCAGCAGCAGTCTGGGGAATATTGTCTTTGCACACTTTGGGCCCCTTAGTACCTACCTGAGTATAACAATACTCAGTGACGCCGACCATGTCCATCCCTTTATGACCACAGTGTACCCATCTTCTGATGGCTGCTTCCCGCAGGAAATCATCTCAAACTGTTTTCTTGAACATGACATGAAGTTCACTAAGTAATTAAGTAAAGTTTATTTATGTAGCACTTTTGAAGAACAAATGTCACAAAGTGTTTTAAGATAAAATAAATTAAAATGGTATAAAAACAGATCAAACTAAATAAAAACAAGCCTGCACAGATTTGCATCACGGATGTGCAGCTAACAAATCTGCAGCAATCACGTCACTGTGGACCAAAATCTGAGAAATGCTTCCTGTACTAGTGCACTTTTAGTAGCTGGTGAGTAAATATTCTCACAAATGCATCATCATGGGGCCAAATTTCCCAAATGATTTCCACCAAATAGTGGATCTGATGATTTCCATGACAAAATGAGACATAAATAATAAAAAAAAGAGACCAAATGCACAAACTCATAATCCAAATCTTTTATTTTAAAACTGCCGGTCAAAGCTCATCTTCTTTCTCAAGATAAAAGCCAGCAATGAACTGATCAGTATGCTGTATATAAATATCAGATCATTGTGTTGATATTTTATTAACCTGAAAAATGAGTCCAGTAAAATATAGGCTAGAGACACACTGACTAAACATCACAAAGTACAGAAATGTTTTTGAAAAGCAGAGGTATTGAATTATTAAGAGAGAAACAGCTTATACCTGAAATCCTGTAACACTCCTAGGTTACTTTATGGCAACTTTGCAGTGATCTTAAGACTTTCTTGTAATTTTTTTAACGTGATCTTGAGCAACAGTTCTCCAGGCTCTCTGAAGGTCTTTCAAACTTTTTCTCAAGGATTAAACCAGTGTTGTGTCTACACAGAACAGCTGACTTAGCAAAGAACCAGTTTTAAATTGTACATTTACACACTTTGTTACCAGCACACATCATTTGCTCCCATTTCTTTAGGTTCCCATTTCTATGACAAAGCAAGAAGTGGCATGCCTGAAAAACTATCTGCAGCATATGAACAGTGAAAGTCGTGTCCTTAAGAATTATGAAGGAAAATCCAGAAAAGACCCGACAGGACCTGAGATCTGATGGTCTCACAGGAAGGGTGGCTGTCAAGAAGCCATTCCTCAAGAAGGGAAACAGAGGAAAAAAGGCTGAGGTATGTCAAAATACACAGGAAGTGGACTGAGAAGTCAGTAGCAACAGTTCTCGTGTGAAAAAAAAAATGATAAAAAAGAAACGGTGCTCTTTGTCAAAATACTGGAAACTGTCTCTCTAGAGAGAATGTGTAGGACCAGGAAGAAGAGTTTGCTGATTTTAAGAGGTGATAAGAAAAAATAATAATAATATTAATAAAAAAAAAAAACAGGTTGGAAACCTCTGCTTTAAACTATCTAATAAATATGGGCATTGGTGACACTGAGATATCATCATGTGCTTTTTCCTTCATTGTGTCTCTGCTCTGTCTGCGGCTCTTAGGTGTACAGAAGGAGGATGAAATGGAAAGAGACAGGCGACAGATGGGGAGAGTTTTGTACCACGAAGTGAAGTCTCGTAACGACAGTGCTGAGGAACCCGAGTAAACGGATTACCACCATTGGCTGCGGTAGGTGTCCTCCAGCTCCAGCTTCATCTGTCAAATCCTAAAAGTCTGAACCAAACTGAGGTCGAGCTTCACCTCACTTGGCCTCAAACTATTAGATATTAGACTCAGAGTTTCTGTATGTGGTATTTGAAGTCAGCAGCGCAAGAGGGCACAGGTGAATGATGACTTGAAAATTCCTAAAGGAAATGGATGAAGACTGACAAAGGAAAAGAACTTATCCATCCAAATCACTGAATTCAGCTAATCCAATCACGTCCATGGCCACAGGTGTATAAACCAAGCAGCTAGGCATTCAGACTGCTTCTGCGAACGTTAGTGAAAGAATGGGTCGCTCTCAGGAGCTCAGCAAGCCCAGTTGTGAATTTTCCTCACTACTAAATATGTCACTGTAACTGTTAGTGGTATTATAACAAAGTGTAAGCTACTGGGAACGACAGCACCTCAGCCACTAAGTGGTAGGCCATGTAAAATCAGACTGGGTTCAGCATATGCTGAGGTGCCAACTTTGTGGGAACAGTTTAGGGATGGCTCCTTTCTGTTCCAACATGACTGCGCAGCAAGGTGCCTGAAGAGGTGAAGCTGTTATAGCTGCAAAGGGTGGGCCGACATCCCATTAAACCCTGCGGGTTACGAATGGGATGTTACTCAAATTAATATGTGTGTAAAGGCAGATGACCGAATCCTTTTGGCCATATGGCTTTTTAAATGTATACTCTGCACAATAAGGTGATGGCAATTTTGTTTATGTTCAACTTATATAATGACAATAAAAGCTTTTCAGTTCAAATCAATTGTTTCAATCTGATTTTACTTTCAGTGTAAACTTCCATCTTTATACAAGCTTGTTTCCACCACTGAATTTTTTATTTTTTTTTGCCATCCATAAGTGAAAATTTTGGGTTATTATGGCAAGAGTTTGACTTACTAACTCAAACTTCTAGGAAAATAACTAAAAAATGAGAAAATAATTTAAAATTTTGAGTTATTAATTTGAAATTTTGAGATAAGAACTCGACTTCCCTTTTGCCAATTAGGAAATGTTTTTTCAAAGCCAGAAACAAGCTGCCATACTCACGTTTGGCGTACCAGCTAAACTTTTTGCTGATAAAGTGTTTTAGTATCAATATTATTTGTTAGTGACAAACAACGGATATCATAAAAACAAACAAACTGGGACTTGCAACTATTGAAAGAATTTGTGTGAAAACCAAACAAACCATTATCCAGTTCATTTTAAAACCAGATGGAAAATCACCAACACTGCATAACACAAAAGGAAAGTCCATACAGGGCCAAATGACATCATCTTACCCCACTCACCCAGGTGATTAGAACAAATACTGAATATTGGATTTATTATTCATTATATTTTGTAGCTTTTGCATCCACCTCTTTGGCAACTGCAGATAACAACAGATGTCAGAGGTGGAGAACAAACCTCTTCCTTATTGTCATTCTGTGCATTTTCCCTGACAAACACGGGTGATATATAGATAAGTGGAGAAAACACACAAGAGATTTATCTACCCCAAACATATAGCAAATTTTTACTGTATTTATTGTATGATGGTTTAGTTAGTTACTGGTAAATATACTGTATATAGGTGTTTGTATGTTGTCACATTATTGTCTGACTTGTTTCACACCACAACAGGTGTGGCCTGCAGCAGAAAGTTAATCTGTAAATCAGATTGGGAGCGTCCACACTGACATCAATCGGACTTTGAATAATCATGTGTTCAAGTGAAAAGCCACCAGACCATCTGGACCATCTGGCCTGAAGTCGTGATTCCTCCTGATGGTAAGAAGATGAGGCACTCAGTCTGTGTGTGTGTGTGTGTGTGTGTGTGTAGAAAGAGAGGATAAAGGAGTGTGTTAATCTTTCTGGTCTCCTGCTCTGAGTTCAACTATTTGCTTTGCAGGTCAGTGTGCTGAGCGAAGTGACAGAGGGCGTGCAGAAACTTTACTTGTGGCTGTATTTTTGGAATATAAAAGGAAAAAGATGGCAGTTATGTATAGATCTCCCTCTCTGGAAAACAAGGAGTTAGCGGCTCTGTACGGAGGGGAAAGAGACTGTTACTTTGACAAGGATGAGGACTGCATCAGTGAGGTGAGGAAGCTAAAGTTCTAAAGATAATAAATTGCACTTAAATCTCCTCGCAATGTCTACTATTACTCATAAAAAGATTTTTTTCATGCAAAGTTAGAGGGTAATCATTTTGGTTTTAATTATTTATTCAAACGAGTGAGAATTAGGGCTTATTAGTGTCATGTAAATTAACAGAATTTCATTTATAAGCAAGCTAGAATATGCTGTGCATTGCGTTACAGTATCATCATTTTAATAGTAGTCAGATGCAAATAAAGATAGAAATCCCCTTACTCATTTCTCACTTCCTTACCCCATGTCTGCAATGAAGATCTTTAACTTTGATGTATTTCATGCAGTGCATACAAAGCAATCAGTGAAAATTACAAACCAGTAAATAATTAAGACTGAAAATAAAGTTATTGTTTGTTGTAGAGTTTGGAGGATTAGTTCTGTAGTCTCACAGCTAGAGGAAAGAAGTCTGGAAGCATGATAGGTGACACTTCTCTATTGCAGACTGTGACTGCGGTGGGTATTTTTTTCAATTACAATTTGAAGTGTCTAAAAATAAAAATGGAAATCCCTTTTTCAAGTTAATTCTTCTCCACATCCTCACCACACACAGGATATTTGTGATTCACTGTATGCTTTGCATATTGAGCCTGCTTTTGGTGCTGACTTTGCATACACAATTACATTACACAATGAGCATCATTGTGTAATGTAATGTAATGTTGTTAATAGAAGTGAATATAGAAATGAATACAGAAAAGCCCCCCCCCCAAAAAAAAGGGGGGGCATGTCACTTAAGGTAAGGCCATTAGAGAATAATATGAAAGCATTTGGTGCCACCTGAATCCATCCACCATATGACATAATGTTCATAACTTCTAACCTTTCAGGAATATGAGCTGGACTCAGAGTCCAGTGATGAAGGCAAAGGCGGGAGAGGCACTCGCAGCTCCCTGTCTCTGGAAATCTACGGCCTGCAGAGGGAGCAGCATGTTTACTTCTCCAACCAGGAGTACTACAGGAGGCTGGAAGAGCTGAAGAGCAATCACCTGAGGAACATGGCAGAGCTGGAGAGGATGTACATTAGCCAGGGCAAGGAAGGGAATGGAGGGGGCGATGATGGATGTCTGGAAAGAAACAAAGAGGCCAGACTCAGGTTGGATGTGTTCTAAACTCACCATAAATACAGGGACTTACACGCAAAGCACATTAATCTTGAAATCATAGAGGTGGAATTATATGCATTAAGGTCTAAAGACTCCAGTGACTGTAGTCAACAGCCATCAAAGGTTAAACTACATTTACTTAAAATAAATAGAATGATGAGTTTCTGGCTAGGGAATTCAGCAATTATTCTAAAGTAAGTACAGGTTAAATTTGTTACTAAATATTAGCTCTGTTGGTGTTCCAATCCCTGCGAAGGATGGAGGTTATTTCAGCCTTTTTAAAATTCATTCAGGAATATACCTTTGCACTAAATTAGAAACTCACAAACCTAATTCATTTTCTAGTCTTTCCTACTGAGCCAGGGGATTTTTAAGGGAAGTGTCATTCAAAAAGCATTTTGATGTAATGACAGTAACAGTGCTTTCAGGTTTTAAAAGGTCAAAATTAATAATTTTTGACCTTTAAAATGAATCAGTCTCCGCAAAATCATTCCCATAAAGCGTGTTTAATGGTATATAAATGGCTTTTTTTCTTACTAGGAATGAATAAGCTATAATATTGTATTTTTTGGAGACACTCTCTCTGAAGTTCAGGAGGGGGAACATAACCCAAATACACCCTTATTACCATGCATCTACAACAGGTGTACAGACAAATTGGTCTGTACACCTGTTTGTTCTCATTTATTACTCCCCCTCAACAGTATTGCTCAATAAGGGCTTCCCAAATGTTAACACTGGCCTAGCTCTTTGCTTACGTGTTTGACGCTGTGGTCCTCGATAGTGAATCTAGACATTTTTAATAAATTGATCAAATAAATATAGGTTAAATGGATGAATTTTGTAAACGGCAGCATTTTATTTAGTGTTAATTTAACCAAGAATGTTAATGTCTGCCCCCCTCTGTCTAATCTGACCCAGTGGCCCTGCCAGGAGACTCCAGAGGATCAATTCCCAGGAGGAGCTGGACTTTCATGAGTCATCAAGTAGCTCTGACCACTCAGAGCACTGTGGAGAGGACAGCATGGGGGAGCTGGCCTGGACTCCAAGTCAGGAGCGAATCTTTGAGAGGTTGGTAATGAAGTCATGAGTCCAGGTTTTGTATTGTATGGTAAAGATCATATAATTATTATGGAGAAAATCCTACAATCTAAATGACCCCCTATGAGCAAGCACTTGGTGACAGTGGGAAGGAAAAACTCCCTTTTAACAGGAAGAAACCTCTGGGAGAACTAGGCTCAGGGAGGGGCAGCCATGTGTGACAAGTTGGGGGTGAGGGGAGTGAGAACGGGATAAAAGATGAGCTGTGGAAGAGAGACAGAGATTAACAGTAACCAATGATTAAATGCATAGTGGGGTATAAACAAAGAAAGAGTAAAAAGAGGCGAGTGAAAAAGAAATACTCAGTGCATCATGGGAAGCCCCCAAGCAGCCTATGAGAGTGAGACGGTACTATGAGGTCTTTAAGATGAGTTGGGGTCTGATTATTCAAGACCTTGTATGTAAGAAGAAGTTTAAATTCAATTCTAGATTTAACAGGGAGCCAATGAAGAGAAGCCAATATTGGAGAAATGTGCTCTCTCTTTCTTGTCCCCATCAGTACTCTAGCTGCAGCATTTTGGATCTGGCAGCTTTCAGGACAATAGTCACAATAGTTACTATAATCCAGCCTAAAAGCAATAAATGCATCACTCTGAGACAGGATGTTTCTAATGTTATAAATATTGCACAAATGCGAGATGTGCATTGAAGGACATGTCCTGGCCAAATATTACACCAAGATTCCTCACAGTGTTACTGCAGGCCACAGTAATGCCATCCAGAGATACTTAGCAATGAATCAAAGTGTTGGAGTTTCGAGTATGGGACTCAAACCAGATCTGAGTGACTTCGGGTATTTATGCTGTTACTTATAGCCCCACCATGTAACATCTACAGAAATTCAGGGGATACAGACAAATCAGCATAGATGAACAGATGAATCACTCTTCACTGTCACATTTCCTTCTTCTCTATTTTCCCTCAGAGATGTCCTGCTGAGCCCAGAAAGGATGATGAACCAGAACCAGTTTAGGTTCCAGCCCACATCATCCTCTCCAAAACCACAGGGTAGAGTGTCCAAGGTCACTGTGCCCAAACCCTTCCAGATGATGCTGAGAGAGGAGGAGAGGAAGAAGCACAAGGTGCGCACACGTTCAGAGATCGAGTTGGAGAACATGTTGCTGAGACGGGAGCTGGAAGAGCTCAGAGAATGCCAGAAAAAATTCCGGGCATCACCTGCTCCGGCGCACATACACCTGCCTCTCTATGAAATTATCAGCCGTCGCAACAGTCAGCGGCCCGACCAAAGCAGAAGCAGCAGCAAAAAAAACAGGAACCCAGATGCGAACAACAACCAGACCTCTCATGCAGTCTCACCACAGCCTTTCCATTTCTTGGAAAGAGAGAGGAAGAGGGAGGCAAAGATTGTGGAAGAGCTTGGAAACTATGGTCAGAAAATGGAGCGGCAGACCTTCAAGGCAAGACCATTGCCCATATCTATTTATGGCACCAGACACAGAGAGGGCCCCATGACCACAAGCTGCAGCCCCCAGTCTCAAAAGTTCTACATGCTGGAAAGAGAGGATAATGAGGGCCAAAGTGATCAAAGCTCAGACTTGGAGCTGGATATGCACCAGTCTGACTCCTCTCTCAACTCCTGCACGTCTCAGAGAAGACCTTTCTCCAAGCCAGTGAAGAAGCAAATAGAGCTGTCCATTGAGATGGTGAAAGAGAGGGAGAGGCCCAACACCGACCCCAGCGGCTGCAACAGCTGGGTGGCCCAGAGCTTCTGCTGAGTAACCAAAGTGACTACATCAGCATGTGAGAAAGTGTTAAAAACTCACAGCTAAAGGGAGAATAGCAGCAACTACAATTATACTGTTTTAATGTTAGTTTTACAATGCAAGCAAGTCATCATGGTTGCTCTTTATCCAGAAGTAAAACACGGTTAAAGCAATGCATTGTTAAAGTATTTCCAGTAAAGCATGTGTTATTTTTTTTATAGTACATTTGTTGAATAGTTGTTTTAGTGGAGAATAACAAAAAATACATTCACTGTTTTCTGCCATAATATACAGCCTGTGTCTGGTAAGTGTGTTGAGAGCTTTTCTTTCCCTATCCAACATCTGCAGAGGTAACTGTCGGAAGAATCAGTTGATGCTGCTTACCTTTATCCACTGTCTGCCTTCACCTGCACTGGCACAGTGCCCAAGGACTGTGGGATATTTTGATATTGGTATTCCAGCCAAACAGGTTCCCAAAGTGCTGATCAATTTATTTTTGTATAGCACTTTTCAAAAAATTGTTACAAAGTGCTTCACAGTTTGCATAAAAACCACGCGTTACAGTGTACATGTTCAAACACCCATACTCACACAGTTACTGCCGGCTGCAGTGATAAGATCTCAGGAGCTACGCTGTATAAACACGGACATGTCCATGTAGAGCTTTACATGTTAATAACAGGATTTTAAAGTGAATTCTGAATTTCAGTGGAAACCAGTGAAGGGATGCAAGAAAAGAGGTGATATGTGACTAGCTTTTGTTAAGAGCCTTGTTGCTGCCTTCTGCACCAGTTGGAGACAGCTATGGAGGGCTGAGATATGCACGTGAAACGCGAGTTGCAATGGCCAAGGTGGTAAAAAAATTAAAGCCTGTACTAAAAAGTATCTGCTATGGTCCCACCCACACTGCACAGACAAGACAAAAGGAAAACCTTTTGTTCCTTAATCTTAGCTGCGTTCCAAATGCACCTCCTATCTCCCTTTCCCGACCTCTTTCTCTTGACCTCGATGAAAAACGTCATGGAGCTCATGGCAAGATAGATAGGACAATTGATAAGGACTGCTTTGAGAAGTCGAAAGACCTTACATGACGCGTGATACCGGATCTCCACTGAAACTGCAATGTGCAGAAGCTGGGACTAGAAAACGCGCATCTTTCTTCTCCAACCGAGTTTCGATTTGGACAAGAGCAGCCTGTGAAAAAAAAAAAAGGTTGGAATTTTAAAGAAAGGGGAACAAGGGGGCCAAATTTACTAACGTCTGCTGAGCGTATAGATGCGAACTCCACATACTTCTGCTCCTGATGCTGAGATTTTATGAAACAGCAGAAATAAATTGAACTGAGCTCTTTTTTCTCAACAGTCCGCACGCTCTCTAATCTGTAACGAATAAAAGTGAAATGTCAATCGAAAATGCAGGTATTTATGAATCCGTGTTACTGTGTTTGATGCCTGAACGCTGCAGTCTGCAGGGCGCTATTAAAAAAAGGGAAGCGTGTGGCACAGTGACAAAGTAATTGAAACGGCTGCTGACAGCGTGATTACAGCAGTCCACTCGTGATTACGGCAGTCCACTCTCCACTTCCACAAATAGATTTTTAAATTTGGTGAAATTCCTGCATTTTATTTTATCCGTTTGTTAGGGCTAAAGAGAGGGGCAATGGAGACAGAGAAGTCTAAAATAACTAGGAGCATGGTAGGAAAAAACAGGGGGAGCTCAATAAACTATGCTATTGTTGCAGATAAAAAAAATGTCCTGGGGAAATACTGAGGAATCCCCCGAGGTTCCCAAGTCCCAGTCTGTGAGAGCATCCACACCTGGATACAGCAAAATAAAGCCGGTCAAAGAGTGGGGCAACCTGTACTGCAACCATCAACCATCAAGCCAGGTTTCGATACAATTCATGACACACGATGACTGCGCACACTCCACACAATCTTTTTTTGATGACACAATGATACCACTTCCGTGAGGTGCTATTGTGCATCAGTCTGTGTGAGAGTGGAGACGTGGGCTGCAATACAAAAGGTCTCACAAGATAAAAGCACGGATTACAGGCACCGCGCAGGAGGAAAAGACTGCACACCTTTAGCTTTTAAACTTTTCTCTGTCAGTAACCACCCCGGGTTCTTCATCGGAATTCGTACGCAGAAATTATGGGAAGTGTGGAATTTCTGTGTCTCTGTAAGTACACTAATAAGCTTTTACTGAATAACTTAAGTCAAATGAACTCTGTTTGCATTTGCTTCATGAACTTGCGGAGGCGGATTGCATCAGTCATTACTGTGAATTGTTCACCGCAAATCAAGTGAAGTGCTGCGCGGGTTGCTTATTCAGAGGAGGGGGGAATTTAGGAAAAAACAAATCGCATCTATGGTGCGAGACACTTGTGCAGTTTATTGTGTAGGCCATTTCATGTCTTTGAAACACATGGCACTTCTCGACAGCTGTAGTCACAGGCACTTCTGCAAAACTTCATCAGACGCCCGAGTGCGAGGTAGTGCATCAGCGTAATGAGAATTTTCTGTTCCTAGGCAACCGGATGGGAATCACGTGGAGTGGCGGCGGGTGAGGGGGGGGGGAATACCACCAGCTCCCTAAAACTGAAGTTTTGTCCTGTTATCAGATCACACATAAAGTTTATACATGTGGCTCGCGGTGAAAGAGCACCGCCTCCCACACACTCTGCTGGAGATATGAGATTGTCCAATCCTCTCACTCTCAGCTCCGTCCTACCTCCGCCTCTACCCTGCAGAAAGCACAGCTGTTTGTGATTCGTTCAGCAAGTGCACGGTGCCTCTTCCTTCTTCTTCTTCTTTTTTTCCCTTGGGCGTGGGAGGGGTAGCTAGAAGTTAAACCTAATCTTACAGTAGCAAAAAAAAATCTAAGCGATGTTTGTCTTATAGGGAAACAGGAAGTAAGCAGAGGTATAGAAAAATTATTAGGAAGATTACGAAATGTTTTTGTGACTCAAATGCCATATAAAATTCTCTCAAATATGTATTTTTGACAAGTTATTTCAGCAGATTATTTTAAAGTTATATGGCCCTACCCACATATATAGACACCCCTGTAGTTACATAGGTATTCACACAAAACATGTGGCCAGGCCATACTGACACAACATAGAATAGATGAGTAGTTGACGCCAAGGGAGAGATCAGCCAGACACTGGTGGAGCTTTTAGATGCTATATAAAGAACAGACTGTTAGTTTCACCTCTCATTTCAAAACCTCAAGTTTTGTGGTTAAGTTCTTTAATTTTTTTAATTTATTTTTTTAGGGAGCAAGTAATTAACATATTTGGTTGAGAGAATGTTATCGGCTAAATTTGAAAAGCTTGATATGAATGTGGGCTAATTAAAAAATAGCAGCAAGCCACCAAAAAACAGTGAACAACACAGCGAATGTGACAGTGACTCATCAGATAATTGCATAAAAAAATGGTCCAAAGGACCAGAGGTGAAGACAGACAAGAGAGACAGAATAAAGTGTGTACTTCTCAAACCAGCCACACCCTTAAAAAACTTTAAGCCTCAGAGAAATTAATTTCCTGTAAAGGTTTTTACAAATGCATGAATGAGCTGAAAAAAATATATTATTATTTTTTTGTAACAGGCTGTAAATATGCTTATTCCTTCTGTAAAGTCGATTGTGACCGAGTGATGAGCCACCATGAAGGGGCCATTTGTTTTTCCCCTTTCATTGCTTTTAGACGCGGTATATCCCTTTGCAATATGCCACACAACTAAGACATGACTAATCCTGGTCTTCTTTTCTTTTCCCCAGTTGCCCTCCTGAATCTTTGCTGTGCACAGGAGATCCCGTGCAATGTCACTCAACATTCTCAAGGGACCGTTTACAGTGTCCCGGAGTTCCAGGCATTGGGCTGTCACTACCACTGGGCTAATGCATCTGTAAGTTCAACAGTTGCTTAGTTTAAATCTTTATCTCCTGGCATGACCTTTGCCTCTGTGTTAAAAGAATCCCGAGGCACAACGCTATCACATACAGATGTTTTTCATGACACGAAACAGGAAAAGC